>JAKUCV010003461.1:0-19234 GCA_028386065.3 Turnera subulata | reverse complement strand
ATGGTTGAATATATCACTGTTTATCTTTCGTCGGTGAGCGTTTCGGACTCACCCCTCGCCTGCGGGGTTTCATCCCGTAGGATGAGATGTTTGTAGTGCAGGAACGTACCGGGCGAGCTGATGCGTACCCTCGGACAGGACTCGGATCCATAGATTGCATGTGTCGCATACAGTGTCTAAGTGAGTTTTGTTAAGTCTTTCGCTGTGCAATGTTATCGCTGTTATTGGGCCAATGGGCCAGTATTGTATTTACGATGTTCACTATTTTGGGCCGTTGGGCCGAGTTATTGTTGTATACACTGTATGCTGGTCTTATTCTGGTTGGGTTGTCACAGTTCCGGCACGTGTTTACTGTGTACGGTAAATACGGGTCGGGGCGTTTCAGTAAGCAAGACCCAGACCCGGACCCTTAATCAAATCGGGTAGGGTAAGAATGGACTAATTATGAACCGGGTAGGGTAAAGTTCTATTTTTTTACCGAACGGGTAATACGGGTCTGGGTAAGGGTATACCCGCTATACCCGCTAAGTACAAATCAAGTTCTAATTTTATAAAAAATCTTACAATTATTAAATAAGCATTGATAACATATATTCCAAGTTCAAGTATAAAAAATTTAAAAATAACAAGAAGTCCAAAATTTCAAAGTAGCATGTAACTTTTCTCAACTTAAAATCTAAACATTCTTTTATTTCTTAATCTCCATCCTCTTATCTACTAAGATCAACATATATTTTTCTAAAAAAAAGTTAATATTATTAAAAAATATAAAAATAAGAATCTTATAATAAGTTAAAAATATAAATTAATATTGAATGCTTATTTTCTTATTCCATATTATTATCATAAATAATTATAGGATAGTTATAAATTAATGTTCTTTTTAAAGACAAAGAAAAATTATAATAACATAATATTAGTTTAGAGTTGTAGAGCTCGAAATTTCAATAGAACTAAGAGAAGGTGAACGAAATTTCAATAGAAAAAGAAGAGGAGGTGAGTGGAAAAGAATTGAAGAAATAAAAAAAAGAAACTCAAATCGATTTTTAGAATATTATAATGGATAGGGTCTAACGGGTATGGTAAAACCTAGACCCAGACCCTACCCAGACCCGGTCAACTCGGATCCGGGTAATACCCTACCCTTTTTTTACCCGGTCAAAGTCGGGTAATACCCTACCCATAAAAGCGGATTTCGAGTGGGTATCGGGTAGACCCGGAAAAATTCACGCGAAATAGAATAGAAATCAACCTCACGACATTCTTCCTTGAAAAAGCCCTAACGTGAAACCAAAAAAAACAATGGAAGATGTATCAAGAGCATCAAGCAAGAGGAGAAGGAGTAACACTCTCCATGAAAAGCCCCTCCTCGGCCGATTTGCTTTCATTGTTAGTCTTTCAAAATCTTTTCCTTCCTTTTTCTAATCAATAGTCATTTATTGCAATGAGCAATTATTGGCTTTTCAATTTATGGGCTTTAAATTAAACGTTTTTTTCTCTTTGAATCATGTTGTGGGGGAACTGTACTTTGTAAAATTAGGTGGGTGATGAACAGGAGGATGTAGACGAGGTCAAGGATTAACACCCAAATCTAGAGCTCATATTGCTAGGTTTTCAATTTCAAGGATTTTAGGGAGTAAGAGTGGAGGACGGCGGCAACCTACGGTTTTGGGCTGCAGAACCCCAACTCCATGGTGGTCAACAACAGCGAGGTTGGTGCCGAGCTTTCATGGTGCGGTTACCAATGATTTGGATCCTGATCGAAGAGCGCTTTGAGCTTGATTTCGGGGTCAGTTTAGGCGAGCTGTTTAAGGAAGTCTAGGATGAAACGTGGAGGTATAGAAAAAGCACTTGTTGGGAGTGGTAAACCACGCTGGACCCCCCTCTCGTGGTCCTAGGCAAAATGTCCGTGAAGCGGTGTCTGCCACGGATGAGAATAGTCTGGCTTGTCGAGCTGGGATACTCATATTATCAAAAAGTCTAGGACCATGTGGGGGTGGAGGTGGAGTTGAGGTTGAGTTGATTTCGGGGTCATTTTAGGCGGCTTGACATTTCAGTCTTTTGTTATTTTTTCTCAATAAACACAGATTTTTTTCTCTAATTCTTGCGATAAAGTTAGATTAGTGAAGAAAAAAATTAATATATATAAAAACTTCTCCCATTTTATGTTCTGTAATTCTTTTTGTATACTATTAACAAAACTAGTATACTTCCATGCAGGTTAGTCTTTGTATTTGGTCTTCTATTTAAAGATAAAATAATCTATAATTATACTATCTATATCTATAAAAGCATGACCTCTCTAAATTGAAAGATTAAAATACCCTTATTTAATATTATATTAATAACAATAAATAATGAGTGTTACGTGAATGACATGTAGTCTATTATAATAATTTTGACCTCCAAAAATTAAAAGAATAAATATTCTATTTAATATTATATTAATAACAAAAAATAAATCAATAAATATTATTAATCAATAAATATTATTATATGATAAGTTCATGATGTTTTAAGTTTAGCCAAAAACTTCAGGTCTATTTCTTTTTGTTATTATTATATGATAAGTTCATGACTACCATGGATTCATTGTGGATTTGGTGTATTTTATTCGCCCAATCAACAATTGTTTTTTTTTTTGTTTTTAAAACTTAGTCGACTTACTTTGAATGTTTATTTTGTGTGTGTGTGAGTGTGTGTAGGCTTGAAAATGAGCGGCTTGCAATTGCAAACCTCTGTCTCGCCTCTATCTGGCTCGGAGCAAATTCAGGGGTCGCTAGTAGGGGTGAGCAAAAAAACTGTGCCGATTCAACCGTACCTATACCGACCAAAAATCGACGGTATCGGCACGGAAATCGTAGGGTTTTAGCGCCACCCCCTCCGATTTTGCCGTGCCGATAAGACCGCCAATCCTTCTCGGCAGAAGCCTTCATATACCGTCGGCAAACGGTACTGCCGATACCGACGCTGAACGCAGACCCCCACAACAGTAGACAAGCCCAATGAAAACAAACCCTAATTCCCAACCGTAGCCGACTAATATAAATACACTAACCCTAAAAAATCCATAATTCCCTTCTCTCTCTTCTTTTCTATTCTCTTCTTCGCCTCTTGCCTCGCTCGATTCTCTCTTTTTCTCTCCACACACAGACAAGCCCAGCCACCGATTCGTCGCGCTTCACGGCGGCGACGGTGAAGCAACCCCTCACAAACTCTAATCAGCCACCGATTTCCTCTTCCCTTTCTTTGAATCGGCCTAAAATTGATTAAAGTCTCAAACCCAAAGTCAAACATACACAAACCTTTTACGTCGTGCGTGACGGCGGCGCCGGTGAAGCTACCTGCCAAATCCCTCTTCCCCTCCATCGTATCGACATTACAAGCAATCCCCAAAGTCCCAAACCCAAAACCCCCAATTCTCAAAGTGGAACCCTAATTCCCCAAATCAATATCAGAACCCTAATTGGCCAAATTCGCCCCCTTTTCTTGCAATTGATCACTCACGTAAGTGTATTATTCAAATTTTAGTGTAATTACTTCATTTTTTGTGCTCAATTGTTAGTGCTAACTGTGTGTAATTGCTTGTTTCTATAGATGGAGAATGCTCCTGGTAGTGAATCTGTTGCGGAAAGCTCAGCTGCATCTCCGGCGACAAATGTTCGTGATGCAGTGGGCATGGATGTTGATCTACCTACGTTGCCAATGCTACTGCCTGCGTCAGGGTGAGTTACGTTTCTTTGATTTAAAATGTGTGAACTGTGAAGGTTTAGTTTAGTTATCTTACGTGAAGGTTTAGTTTAGTTATTTTATGCTTGTTTCTATTGTGTAGTACAAGAGAGGAAACAGCCACAGGCATTGGTCACAATGACAACACTCCGATTCAACAAAGTGGGATTGTTGTTTGTCTATTGCAAGAAATGAGGGACTTGTTGCTTCAAGATTCTGATTCTATTGAAATGTAAGATATAATCAGACTTGCTTCAAGATTCTAACACCTCAGGTTGTGCAAATAAGATGACAATTCTGAAGAGTGAAGTGTTAGAAGGCCTAGCCCTTAAAACAAAACTCACGGCCAGAATTACTTGTCTTTACTCTTTCCTCTCTGTAATGAAAATTATGGAATTGTAATTGATAGTTGTAATCGAATTTGATTTGTCATTTGTGCATTTCACTTCTCGGATGATTGTAATCTTAGTTGTTTTAGTTGTGGATGCTGATGGATGATGGCTGATGTTGCATTTATGGCATAGTTTTATGGAAAATTTCTCTAAGTAATGAAGATTTCGTCATCTTTTTTTTTTAAATTCGGCAATACCGCATACCGACCGAACCGAGGTCGGTATCAATCGGCATCATGCCGATCGGCATGAGGCGCTTAAAGGGACGGCATCGGTCGAAAAATAGGGCTCTCAGAAAAGTCATACCGATCCCTTATCGGCACGGTATGTGTCGTACCGACCGATTGCTCACCCCTAGTAGCCAGCCACAACATCTGCCCCAGAGTCAAAACCAAAGAAGAAGATCTGCTGTGCGTGCCCCGATACTAAGAAGCTAAGAGACGAATGCATTGTGGAGCACGGTGAAGCTGCGTGTGCAAAATGGATTGATGCTCATCTGCGATGCCTTTGGGCCGAGGGTTTTAATCTCTAAGGTTGCTAGAGATGGTTAACTTGATAGATGAATGCCATTTAGGAGTTAGAACATTTAAACTTAAGTGTGCACACATGAGATGATACTTTACTCGAAGAATAATACCAGGGAAGGCTGCCTTCGCCAACACTTTGAGTTGTTCTGTTATTCTCTGTAATTGAAATATGGCTTACAGCTTACATTTTCTGGAGTTTTGATATTTCTTGTCTCTTGTAAGTTCCTTCCCATTTTTCACTACTGTAACTTAGAAAATCTTGCATGACACATCCTTCACTCTTTGGAACTTCTTTTGATTCGCCTTTTGAAGATGATGTTTACAGGAATGGAAAACTGGTCTGATGTATTATTGTCTAAGATGCCTTTTGAACCGCTCTTTTGCTTCATTTTCTCTTTGGCTTTCAAGACCAAACTAGTATGGTGTCTCCAATCCATATTAACGCATCAAGAAAATCCCATATTATGTTCTCCAATTTACTTTTCTTATCTTTTGCAATTAGTTTTGCCCATGGTAGTCAGACCCAGACCGGCCCGGCCAGTTCAACGGGGGTAACCAGCACCCGGAGGCTAGGTCGATCCAAAAGCCCTCTCGGTTTTTGTGGATTAAAGACCCATTTGAGTCTGTCTGGGTTTCCATGTTGAATCAAAATTACACAAAATCTACAATGAATCAAGAGGCTTCATCAAAACAATTTCCTAAATTGACGATGTCCTAGAGATGATTTCCTTCCCAGAAATGTGATTACTACCTTTAGCCAACCCACAACCAGCGTTCTGATTCTTACATTCTTAAGCTACCCAAATCTAATAAATCCAACAACCAAGCAATTGAATAATAAAAAAAAAGAGTCTACTTTCTTTCCACCTCTTAATACACTTGGTATAAACAATGTGAATTGAGATGAGAAGTGAAGTGACTTTCATTGAGTACCAGTGTTCAATATATACAGATATAATGATAACGATCCTAACTATACATCTTATCAATACTAACTAATCACAAAGGATCAGAGTAACTAATAGATAGCTATTTTATATACTGATAAGTACAGATGATATATATGGGCATGTATATCTGATAATATACCCCCCTCAAGCTGGTGCTTGGGAAACCACACCAAGCTTGTGTAGATGACGATGAAAGAGTTCTTTAGCCAATGGCTTAGTGAGAGCATCAGCTAGTTGGTCAGAACTGGAGATGTGTGTGACCTTTATCTTACGGTTTTGAACTTGTTACTGCACATAATGAAAGTCTACAGCTACATGCTTCATGCGACTATGAACTGCAGGATTGTGAGTTAAGTAAGACACTCCTAAATTATCGCAGTAGATCGTTGGTGTATGAAGAGAGGGGACATGAAGCTCATGTAACAAATTTCAGACCCAAGTCGTTTCATCAAGAGCACTGGCCACGGCGCGATACTCAGCCTCTGTAGAGGACCGAGCAATCGTTCGCTGTTTCTTAGAAGACCAACTAACAGAATTAGCCCCAAGAAAAAGAATATAACCTGTGGTGGAACTTCGATCAACAAGATTGCCTGCCCAATCAGCATCAGCATACGTGTGCAAATCACAAGTGGAAGATCGAGTGATGCGAAGACCATAATTAACAGTCTGATGTAGATAACGCAACAACCGTTTCACAGCTTTCCAATGAGAGACAGTAGGAGCATGCATAAATTACGATAACTTGTTTACTGAAAAAGACACATCTGGCCTAGTAAAAGACAAATATTGTAATTTACCAAGGACTTTGCGATATTCTGTGGCATCATGAGAGGGGGTGCCATCATCAAGTTGCAGACCCTGAGAAGAACTCATAGGAGTTTGCACGCCTTTGCAAGTATGCATGTTGAGATCATGAAGAAGCTCAGAGATGTATTTGGCTTGAGACAGAAACAAACCATTTTTAGTTTGTTGAACCTCAATACTAAGGAAAAAATGCAATCCACCAAGATCTTTGAGAGAGAAACGAGTGCCCAAAGAAGAGATAACTTGGCGAACCACAATGGGATTACTGCCCGTTATTATTATGTCATCGACATAAACAAGAAGATATATTGTGCAGGTGGCAGTATGTTGAATAAATAAGGAAGGATCTGACTTAGACTTGCGAAAACCCACACTACATNTGTGGCATCATGAGAGGGGGTGCCATCATCAAGTTGCAGACCCTGAGAAGAACTCATAGGAGTTTGCACGCCTTTGCAAGTATGCATGTTGAGATCATGAAGAAGCTCAGAGATGTATTTGGCTTGAGACAGAAACAAACCATTTTTAGTTTGTTGAACCTCAATACCAAGGAAAAAATGCAATCCACCAAGATCTTTGAGAGAGAAACGAGTGCCCAAAGAAGAGATAACTTGGCGAACCACAATGGGATTACTGCCCGTTATTATTATGTCATCGACATAAACAAGAAGATATATTGTGCAGGTGGCAGTATGTTGAATAAATAAGGAAGGATCTGACTTAGACTTGCGAAAACCCACACTACATAAGTAGAGAGACAGTTCATTATACCAGGCTCGTGGCGCTTGTTTGAGGCCATATATAGCTTTGCGCAATCTGCATATATGTGATGGAGAATGCTTATCTTCAAAACCGGGTGGTTGACTCATAAACACCTCCTCATCAAGATGGCCTTGTAAAAAGGCGTTATTAACATCAAGTTGATGTAATAACCAATTATTCTGAACAGCAAGAGAAAGAACAATGCGCACAGTTGTGGGTTTAACAACAGGACTAAAGGTAGAATGATAGTC
Source organism: Turnera subulata (assembly GCA_028386065.3). Lineage (NCBI taxonomy): Eukaryota > Viridiplantae > Streptophyta > Magnoliopsida > Malpighiales > Passifloraceae > Turnera > Turnera subulata. The sequence continues at coordinate 11,819 of JAKUCV010003461.1, read as the reverse complement.
GATACCCGGACGTTGAGTAAAACCTTTTGCGACCAAACGAGCTTTGTAACGCTCGATCGAGCCATCAGCCTTCTTTTTAATCCTGAAAATCCACTTACAAGCGACAACATTTTTGTTAGGATCAGGAGGTACTAATTCCCATGTTTGATTCCGAATTAAGGCATCAAATTCCGCCTTCATTGCTTGTCGCCACTCAGTATATTGTTGTGCCTGCTTATAGGTATGAGGAGTGATAGGAGGGGCAACCTGAGCAAGTAAATCAAATGGCTTTTTAGGAAAAAATAAATTATTTTGAGACCTGGTGGTTACTCGAGTTGCCGGTGGAGGCAAAGGTGGTACTGGAATAGGGGAAGGTGTGGCAGAAGGCAAGGAGTCATCGGTTGAGGATGGGGCAGGTGAAGAAGAGGACGCTGGCCTAAGGGTTGAAGAAGAGGATCCCTGGGAAGGAGCTGAAACCTGCAAACGTGTCGGCGAGGAACCGGTAGAGATGGACCCAGGCAATGGAGGACAAGAAATTGGGATTGGCAGTGGTAAAGCAGGGACTTGTGACGCAACAGGTGATTGTGGTGGCACTGGTAAGATGTCTGCACTAATTGCCCAGGTGAGAGTATAATGCTTAGGAGTAAGATGAGAGAAAAATGTGGAGAAAGGAAACACAGACTCAATAAAGTTCACATCCCTAGAAACATAGAGTTTGGATGTTAAAGGATCAAAACATTGATGTGCATGATGTTGGGACGAAAAACCTAAGTAGACACAAGGAACAGACCTAGGTGCAAGTTTGTGCTTTGTGTATGGCTTAAGCCATGGGTAACAAAGACAACCAAAAGTACGAAGAGAGGTATATTGTGGAGGGACACCAAACAATGTTTCAAAAGGTGACTTGTGGTTCAAGAGTGCAGTGGGTAAACGATTGATTAAGAACACAGCATGGTGACAAGCAAAAGACCAAAAAATGGATGGTAAAGAAGCCTCGGACAAAAGTGTTTTTGCGGTCTCAATAATGTGACGATGACGCCGTTCGGCAACAGCTACACGCTGAGGAGTATATGGAGGAGAAATGAGATGTTCAATTCCATGTGAACGAAGATATGGATCTAGACTCTTATATTCTCCACCCCCATCAGTATAAAGAGAAACAATTGTTTTGTTGAAGAATTTTTCCACTAAAGGATGAAATTGACAGAAGATATCCCTAACTTCACTTTTATTCTGCAGGGTATACAACCACATGTATTTAGTGCACTGATCCACAAAAATACAATAATATCGCTTCTTATCAACGGAAATAACAGGAGAAGGTGTTATGGTGGAGAGTTGAATGGAGGGGTTGGTGATGGTGGAGGTTGTAGGCCATTCATAAAGTCCATCTCTAAGCCGACCTGTGACCAACGGCGCTTTCGTTTGCAGATCCTTCACAGAAAAATGAGATGGAAAAAATTCAATAGAAGTTAGATTGTCTCGGCAAAATTTGGACACAGAAATAAGATTGCGTTTAATAGCAGGGGCACACAAAGTAGTGTCAAGCTTGAAAAGAGAATTCGATGCACTTAACGTCGTAGAACCAAGATGAGAAATAGAAATTGTGTTACCATCACCCATGGCTATCCCTTCCGTGCCATGATATTCCTCCAGATTATGCGGTTCAATAGTGACATGATGAGAAGCACCAGAGTCCATAATCCACGAGTGAGCTGCAGTAGGAGTTCCAGCAAGAAAATGTGCCTTGGCAGCAAGATGGTCATGAGATTGAGAGCGGCACACGTTGGCTGTGTGGCCTTGTTTGTTACATAGCTGACAGCGGACAGAAGTATGTGGAGACGAGGGACGCCAAGAAGAAGGATAAGATTTGCCATTGGGGCGCCACTGATTGGGATAATTGTTAGTGGAATAACGACGATAATTGCGCCCGCCAACGTGAGAGGTCTTAGTGGAAGTAGCAACTGCTGCAGTAATAGGAGTAGTGATCTGTGTGGGGGGTGCATGATTTAAAAAAACTTCATGGTCAAGAAGTTTATCATACAATTCCTCATATGTAATGGTAGATTCCCTGGCTCTGATCGCAGCGGAAATTTCGCGAAATTCAGACCCAAGGCCACTAAGAATTTTGACGACCAATTCACTGGAGGAAACAGGGGCACCAGCAATGGCAAGTTCGTCGCAAAGAGATCGAACTTGATGAAGATAGTCAGCAACCGGAAGTGCATCTTTGGTGAGACGAGCAAGCCTATCACGTAAACTGAAAATACGTGATTGAGATCTATTAGCATATGTGGCATGAAGAGAATCCCATGCATGTTTTGCACTCGTGGCAGCAGCCACAGCAGATGCAATGGTTGGATCTACAGAAGCCAAGATTGCATTGTGAATTAAGTTATCTTGACGAAACCAGATAGTATAGGCTGGATTGACAACTTGCTTCCCATCTTTGGAAATGGTAGTCGGTGGACTACTTGAAGATCCATCAAGATGCCCAAACAAATCATGCCCATGTAGAAGCATAGAAACTTGAGCCTTCCATGTGGCAAAATTATTACTGCCTACAAGCTTGATTGGCAACTGCGAGGCAGGATTAAACTGCACTATTGCAGTATTGGATGTGGTGGAATCTGCATTAAGAACACCAGTCATTGTGGAAGAAAGAAAATAATAAAAGTAATACCAGATCGAACTCGCAAGAGTTTATTGTGGCTCCGCTACCATATAAACAATGTGAATTGAGATGAGAAGTGAAGTGACTTTCATTGAGTACCAGTGTTCAATATATACAGATATAATGATAACGATCCTAACTATACATCTTATCAATACTAACTAATCACAAAGGATCAGAGTAACTAATAGATAGCTATTCTATATACTAATAAGTGCAGATGATATATACGGGCATGTATATCTGATAATACTTGGCATCCGATTCATTAAATCAATTAGTGCAAACTTCATTACCACTAACAGAGAGTATAATAAACAAATGAAATTGCTACAAGCTCTTAAAACCCTAGCAACCAATCGAAAATAATCCCCAAACAAAAAGAAAAAGAGGTTGTTAAGAGATGGTATTCATCAAAATAGTCCCTAATCCAGAACCTTCACCAACAAAACCCGTCAGTAAGAATTAGGCTTAAACAAACACCAACTAATTGGTTCAAACCTAAACGAAGAGCCTGAAAGGTAGAGGAAGAGAACAACTTACCGTGAAAATTTTTCGTGGCTTTTTTATATACAAATAAATAAATAAAGAGGAAGAATAAGTTGCTTTTGACCATAAATTGGGTAGAACACACGAGGTGCAAAGTCCATCTTACGTGTCCCAATCAGAGCTATACACTTATATACTCCTCGAACCTAGTCCTGAATGGTTTTTTTATTTTCCTCGTCTTGTTTTCTAGAAGAAATTTTCCCATTCAAATGTGTCCTTTGCAATTTTTATGCGATATTAGTCAGCCCGGACCGGGCCGGCCTGTTCAACCAGGATAACTGGCGCCCGGAGGCCAGGCCGGTCCAAAAGCCCTCCCGGTTCTTATGGATTAAAGACCCGTCCGGGTTTCCCCTGTTTTACGGTTTTGGTTAAACCCAGGGCGGGTTTTTGAGGTTTTTCCGGGTTGGTCAGTTTCCCATTTTTCACTTTTTTTAAATTTAAAATTTGCAAAACTGCACCGTTTTGGGTAATGACATATTAAAATCTAAAAAATGCTAAACAAAAAAAGTAAATCGAACCCTACTCTCTAATTCATCCCCAATCTCTATTACACTACCGTTTCTCTACCTTTCTCTTCTCACGCCCTCCCTCACTGCCATCTCGCCGTCGCCGCTTGCTCCTCACCCGACAGTTATGACTTCGTTGGCCTGAGAAGAAGCAAAACTGGTACTACTAATAAGTTGTAAGCCGAACACTTTTCCATACCCATCAATAGCATAAAACTCTTTCTATGCAATCCGTGTGACCTGGGGATGTTCGTTATTCATGGAAGAAGCGTACATGCTACATTCGACAATTCTTTTATCTATATACCGTATCCCTATTTTTCTCATTTATAAGTAGGTTACAATGCTAATTTGGTTTCTAATAGAAATATTAATATTATACAAGTCATTTAGGTAGATATTCTGCTATAAATTTTTCTGCTAATTCAACGCATGATGGAAGAACAATGCACTGTAGTATTGAAAATTGTCCATGAACCTGTTTCCATATTTTTTTTTTCAGAGAAGTGGTGCACTTTGGAAATCCCAAAAAATCTCTTTTTTAATGTTTTAATTACTGCGATTTGCATGAACTCTCTGTTTAATTTATGTGTATTTCCTTATTAAATTCTGAATTTCTGCTTATTTACTGTGCTTGTGCAGTGAGTGTGCCAAAGAGATTAGGCTTCAGTTCAATCCGTATACATAGGAGAAAAGATTGCAATAGTTTTTTCTTGGTCTTACCCTTACACATGCCCTGTTTTGTGAAACTGTTCTGTGAAAGAAAGGGCCTCATGGTCTTCTATTCTTTTATTGAGTTTGTATGTCAAGTAACAAAGAAAACAATTCTTTTCAAGAAAATTTCAATGTTGTATTTGATTTTATGGATTTGTTGATGGATTTATTTATGTCTTTATGACCTCCTTTTCAAACTTTATATTGTTCATGTATGGATTTATTTTGGGATTGCTCTTAACATTTTAAGTACTTGTTTGTTCTTATTTGGATGATTGGTTTGAATTGGATATTTTATTAGAAGAATTTTTTGTTTTTCAGAATATTCTTGCAAAATTTATGAAGAATTATGTGTTCTTTTTGACCCCTTATTGACCCCCGGTTGGACCCCTCAACCCTTGACCCCTAAGCTAGACCGGGTGGATGGCCGGGCCGGGTTTAACTACCTTGTTAATGAGTCGGATGCCAAGTGTATTAAGAGGTGGAAAGAAAGGGGACTCTTTTTTAAAAAAAATTCAATTGCTTTGTTGCTGGATTTATTAAATTCGGGTAGCTTAAGTATGTAAGAATTAGGACGCTGGTTGGTGGGTTGGCAAAGGGCAGTAATCGCATTTCTGGGAAGGAAATCATCTCCAGGACATCGTCAATTTAGGAAATTGTTTTGATGAAGCCTCTTGATTCATTGTGGTTTTGGTGTACTTTATTCAACAAATCAACTATTAATTTTTTTTTTTTGTTTTTAAAACTTAGTCGACTTACTTTTGAATGTTTATTTTGTGTGTGTGTAGGCTTGAAAATGAGCGGCTTGCAATTGCAAACCTCTGTCTCGCCTCTATCTGGCTCAGAGCAAATTCAGGGGTCGCCAGCCACAACATCTGCCCCAGAGTCAAAACCAAAGAAGAAGATCTGCTGCGCGTGCCCCGATACTAAGAGGCTGAGAGACGAATGCATTGTGGAGCACGGTGAAACTGCGTGTGCAAAATGGATTGATGCTCATCTGCGGTGCCTTCGGGCCGAGGGTTTTAATGTCTAAGGTTGCTAGAGGTTAACTTGATAGATGGATGCCATTTGGGGGTTAGAACATTTCAATTTAAGTCCACACATGAGATGATACTTTACTCGAAGAATAATACCAGGGAAGGCTGCCTTCGCCAACACTTTGAGTTGTTCTGTTATACTCTGTAATTGAAATATGACTTACAGCTTACATTTTCTGGAGTTTTGATATTTCTTGTCTCTTGTAAGCTGCTTCCCATATACCAACAAGGTGTTGGCGCAGTGGTCCAGCATGCTGCGACCCCTTAACTCACGCGTCCCGGGTTCGATCCGGAGAAACGTGGAGGTATGGAAAATGCACCTGTTGGGAGTGGTTAAATATGTTGGACTCCGCTCGTGGTCTTAGGCTAAATGCCCGGGAAGCGAGAATGCGTGTCGGGCCACGGATGAGATTAGTCTGGCTTGTCGAGCTGGGACACTCATTAGAATCAAAAAAAAAAAAAGCTGCTTCCCATTTTTCACTACTGTAACTTAGAAAATCTTGCATGACTCGTCCTTCACTCTTTGGAACTTCTTTTGATTCGCCTTTTGCAGATGATGTTTACAAGAATGGAAAACTGGTCTGATGTATTATTGTCTAAGATGCCTTTTGAACCGCTCTTTTGCTTCCTTTTCTCTTTGGCTTTCAAGACCAAACTAGTATGGTGTCTCCAATCCATATTAACGCATCAAGAAAATCCCATATTATGTTCTCCAATTTACAGTGCTTGTGCAGTGAGTGTGCCAAAGAGATTAGGCTTCAGTTCAATCCTTATACATGGGAGAAAAGATTGCAATAGCTTTTTCTTGGTCTTACCCTTACACATGCCCTGTTTTGTGAAATTGTTCTGTGAAAGAAAGGGCCTCATGTTCTTCTATTCTTTTATTGAGTTTGTATGTCAAGTAACAAAGAAAACAATTCTCTTCAAGAAAATTTCGATGTTGTATTTGATTTTATGGATTTGTTAATGGATTTATTTGTGTCTTTATGACCTCCTTTTCAAACTTTATATTGTTCATATATGGATTTATTTTGGGATTACTCTTACCATTTTAAGTACTTGTTTGTTCTTATTTGGATGATTGGTTTGAATTGGATATTTTATTAGAAGAATTTTTTGTTTTTCAGAATATTCTTGCAAAATTTATGAAGAATTATGTGATCTTTTTGACCCCTTATTGACCCCCGGTTGGACCCCTCAACCCTTGACCCCTAAGCTAGACTGGGTCGATAGCCGGGCCGGCCCTTGCAAAGAAGCTGTTCCGTTCCTTCTTCACTGAAATCTATACTATAATATTTTGTTCGGGAGTCGTCGAGGGAAGCTCGTCTTTTTTTAGACTTTGCTACCCAAATGGTGCTTACTGATTTGCAGCTTGGAGATAAACATAACCAGAGAAATAAATTATTTAGATTATCGATATGCTCTGTGCCTACTCATATATATGCTTGGGATTGTTGATAATATAATAATTCATACATATTTTATATGTTCTTTCAGGAACATGTATCTGATCTGTCTCAAATATATTATACCTGGTTAATTTACTCGAATAGAATAACACCAATCTGTTAAATTGTTGACCAAGAGCAGATCTGCAGGAAACCATGAGAACAGCTCAATTTGTTCAACTCTATGTATACATACAAAGTTGAACAAACTAGCTAAAAAGTTAGTGCTACACTAGATTGCTCTATATATATAAGAGCAAGATATATAATGGAGGCTGATTCCAAGAAATGGAGGTGGCAGGGGACGAACAGGCAGCAACAGGCCCTGAATACAGCGGAGGCGGCGATCACGGTCCGTGGAGTTGGAAACAGCTTGAGGGGAAATCTGGACCCAGAAGATGAAAGACCTGTCATTTCTTTAATCCACGGTAACTCTTCAGATTTCCCCCGCTTTCGCACAAGTTCTGCAGCAGAAGATGCCATTATTGATGCCCTAAAATCCGCCAAGTACAACCATTACACCCCAACTGTTGGACTTCTTCCCTCCAGGAGGTGAGATATACATATACCTATATATGCTTCATTTATATAAACCTTTACTTCTAGATCAGATTCCTATGCTAAATTCTATCTTCAGGAACTTAAACATACCACTGTTACATCCATATTCTTTGTCTCCTTTATTTTTCCTTGCCACTTTTCTCTGTTTTGTGTGGACTTTGCTTATTCTTGCTAATGATTGTGAAATACATTATATTATTATTCCTATGCGTGAAAAGAGGGGAAAAAAGAAAAAGTAGAAATTAATAACTTGTAGTTCACGTAAAAATGGCTAATATCATTTGCATTCTCAAGGTTGTTCCACAGGAAAAAAAAAAAAACCGTTACTGTGTGCATTTCTATATACTTAAAAGCTATGCGGGCAAATTACATTTTACTCTCCTGAATTTTAATTCCATAACAAATCACGAATTGAATTTTTTTTTCCCCGGTAATCTGTCACTTGAACTGTAATTTAGAAACAAATCACCACTTACAGGTGGCAAGAGATTAAAGTTCAAGAGACAAATTGTTGAGAAAAAAAGTTGGGGTGGTGATTGTTTTGGAATTAAAATTCAAGTGGCAAATTCACTATTCGGAAAGTTCAAAGTGCATGATGGTTGCATTTAAATATTAAGTGTCTTCTCTTCTTGTGTGTTCTGCACAGTTGGTTTGTATTTTTTGCCCATTTTGCTTGGGAAGACAGTTGCATCTAGCTTAGATGACTATGGGAAATTTTCTTTGAATTTTTCATTTTCCTTGGTTTTTCTTTCCTTTTTTTTTCTTTTATCTGTTATTCTCACTTCATTGAAGATATTAGGGAGTGTTGCCTTTTTAACAGAATTGTTCCTTCCCTTGAATCAAGTAGCAACACAACTAATTCATTATGTAGAAACATGAAAAAAGCAATTGATGAAATGATCCAATCTGAAGGAAACTTCATCTGTCTAACTAAAGACCATATTTATGTTGAACTGTGTAACAGTGCAGTTGCAGATTATCTGAATAAGGATCTCCCATACAAGTTGTCACCGGAAAACGTTTATCTGACAGCTGGATGTGGCCAAGCAATTGAAGTCGCCTTTACTGTCCTAGCTCAGCCTGGTAACAACATTTTGCTCCCAAGACCAGGTTTTCCACACTATGAAGTAATAGCTGGAAGGGAAGGTCTTGAGGTTCGACATTTCGATCTTCTATCGGAACAAGATTGGGAGGTTGATCTTGAAGCTGTTGAAGCTCTGGCAGATAACAATACTGTGGCCATGGTTATCATAAACCCTGGCAGTCCCTGTGGAAATGTCTACAGCTATAACCAATTAAAGAAAGTAAGTTAGTCAGACCACATTACTACTCTTTTTTTGTGTTTCTTTATTGTTCTTTCAGTTGATGATGATTCATGGATATAAGCTGTTAAGAGTATAACCATTAATTCCTTTGATTTTCCCTTAACTTAAACTTTTGTGTTGAATTGGCGGTTTGACATGATAATTCACACTTGTGGTTGAATTTTAAAATTTCTTTGTTAGAAATGCACACATAAAACTTTGACAAATATTACACATGGAGTACAAACAGATGTTAGCCTAATTGGTAAGCAGCTAACACAATGTGAGGAGGGTCGCCCCATAATGCGTTCAGAGTGCAAAGATCGCCGAGTCATTATGACCGAATGGTCAAATCCCTTCACCTTGTTTTGGTTTTATCTTGCCTTAAAGGAAACATTGGATTAATCTGAAGTATTTGGAGGCTGATTTCTGAACATCAATAGGTTGCAGAGATGGCAAGAAAGCATGGAATTATAGTGATCGCAGATGAGGCGTTTGCTTACATGACATTTGGGGTTACCCCATTTGTGCCAATGGGAGTATTTGGAGCTCTTGTGCCTGTCATCACACTTGGTTCAATTTCTAAAAGATGGATGGTTCCTGGCTGGCGGATGGGTTGGCTTGTGACCAATGATCCAACTGGCCTGCTGCAAGACTCTGGGGTTGGCCTTTTGTTTAGTATTTTATTTTTTATCAGATTGGCATTTTTCCTTTCTCACTGTTAGCTCTGAATTTTGAGATCAATTATGGCATCATGGTTCAGAATAATTAACCTCAGATCTTTCCTTAAGTGTGTTAGATTATTGAGATCAAGCTGTTAGTGGAGAATAATTAATGTGAGTTGTTAAAGATGGTCCTACTACTTTTGGAAGTGTTAGGCCAAGTGGGTTTTCTTTTCAATTTATGCAATTAAATATGTTATCATAGGTTGTTGAGTGTTTTATTCTGTTTCTTGAGTATGATTAACTTTATGAGTGGAGGGATCACAAGCATGTTAGGACAGCACATTGTTGAGCTGTCAACAATCATGCTTGTTTAGTGCCTTTTAGGCTGTTTTTCTTCTATTTATAGAGTGTTGTAATCTGGTTCAAATCAAGTGAAATAAAGATACATTGTGTGTTTTTCACTTCACAAAGTGTTCCTTGACTTGTTCAAATCGTGTTCAAGTCAAGTGTTTGAGAGAATTTGAGAGAAAATTAATGCAACAGTAACCCAGAAAACCAACCTTCGTTTTCTGCAGATTTCTGGAAAATTTCCAGAAAACATCGATGTTGTAACCCCAACATCGATGTTATTTGTATTCTGCCAATTTTGTTGAAAGTCCCAACATCGATGTTCAAATTGAAACATCGATGTTTTTAACCTTCTGCCAATTTCCAAATTAAAGCCAACATCGATGTTCTTGTTTCAACATCGATGTTCTAGTCTTCCTGCCAAGTTCCAGTAGCTCTTCAACATCGATGTTCTTGAGCCATTTCTGAATTATTTGAAGATCAAAAGCCAACAAAGTGAACCTATAGATGCGGTGATGGTGACGATCCCATAATGGGTTTGATGAGTTGACTGTTTTATTTGCTTGTTATTAGATTGTTGAGGCGATCAGGGAGTATCTCAGTACCTCCACGGATCCATCTAGTTTTACTCAGGTTTGTTACTCTTCACCCCTTTCCTCAAGTAAATGCTCATTTCCTCTGTTCCATTGTTCAGTTTCGCTTGAAATTCACCATCAACATAATGTAAATAAACAAAATTGCTGCCGGATTGGTTCAGCCAATTCAAGATATTATGTTGCAAAAATATTACATATTAATTTTGTATTTCTTGGATGGACGTTTATTGAAAATAGATTGTGCAAAACCTGTGAGCTACAGATAGAGTAGAGACACGTTGAATGTTTAGCTTTGTTCTGTTCTGCTAATATATGTAATAAATTTAATTTATATATGTATCAGGCTGCAATACCCCAAATCCTTGAAAACACAAAAGAAGAATTCTTCTCAAACATCCTTAACATACTGAGAGATGCTGCAGACGTGTGTTACGGGGAAATTCAGGATATCCCTTGTATTACTTGTCCCAAAAAGCCAGAATGCGCCCTGTTTATGATGGTGAGGGAATGGTCTACCATATACGTTTTCTTAATATTTCTCCTCCATAGAGTGAAGCAGAATATTTCTCACTTGAAAATGATGTTTTCAGGTGAAGCTGAATGTGTCTGTTTTGGAGGACATTAATGATGATATGGACTTCTGTCTTAAGCTGGCAAGAGAGGAATCCATTCTAGTTCTACCAGGTAAAACCTTTAGAGGACAAACTTAATTCTGTGAATTGGCTAGACCGTTCGAACAAGAATTGCAGTAACTATATAAGCTTTGATATCAAGAGAAGGTTTTGTGAATATTAGCTGTTTTCCAGTGTTGGGTCTTCTAAGGGTAAGCAATTATTACACATTAGAAAGAAAGAGGTCAGGTGAGCGATATATAAGTGGGGAGGATACCTGATGCCTTAGGCTTTGTGTTATCATATGGTGCAGTGGTGTTGGAAATTAGAGGCTAACCATTTCCACATCGACTTGAACTGCAATCAACAGGTGTTGCTGTGGGAATGAAGAATTGGCTTCGCATAACTTTTGGCATTGAGCCCGCAACCCTTGAAGTTAGCTTTGGGCGGATAAAAGCTTTTTGCCAAAGGCATGCCAAGAAGCAATGAGTTTTAATCTTGAAATGGAGTACCTGATAAACAACTGATATCAAATTTCTCTTATGATTTTTTTTTTCGGATTAGATCTTCAATTATATATTTTTAGATCTCTAGATTGTTTATATGAATTGAAGAATGTTTCTTTCCTCTGTTCGCGCACGAACAGCGAGCGACCCTCAACTCACCGATTCGGCCGTTTGAAGAGCCAAACCGATGACCAGATTCGACCGTTGAAAGGCCGAACGGACGGTGTCGCGCGTCCTGGACTGGGTTTTGATGCTGACCTGCCGATCCGACCGATGAAAAAGCCAGACCGACAACCGAATCCGACCTTTGAATGAAAGGCC
>JAKUCV010003460.1:0-10281 GCA_028386065.3 Turnera subulata | reverse complement strand
GAACATATTGGGACAAACTCCATTGTTGCGGATCCGCTCATTAAAGAGATTACCAGTTAAGGTTTTCATGAGCATACTGCTCATATGAGCTTCAGATTCGTCATTGTTTGACGAAATACAGTTTCAGTGGGAGTTTGTATTTTGTTGTTCTTATTTCCAGACGCATTTTGTATTTTCTGCAGAATAAAGTACATTTGGTTTGTTTATTCTCTGAACATGTTATTATGTTTGATCTCATAAGGTTTGAGGACCAGTTGGAGATAGGCATGTATGATCACATTACATGTAATTTCCATGCTACACATCCATACTTGATCTATGTCATTGAATATGTTAGTATGGTGACCATTGATGGGTCTAGTTATGAATAAGTGTAACGAAGGCCGCTTTGATCCCATGCTAATGTAGTAGATGGACCAGATTGTTTAAGGAGATATTTCAAGAAAGACAGTCACTTTTGTGCACACTTTGGAATATAATTGTCTCAAGAATAATATAACCCAAGTGGGAGATTGTTGGAATTATTTAATATATATGGGCTTATATTATTAATTACAATTATATTGAAGACTGTCTAATTTTATGGGGCCATTAAGTGATCTATTTTGGGCTCTAGAGACATTTATGTTGGTATGGGCTTTTATGTGTAGAAACCCAATACTAGTAATTAGGGTTTTATGGGCACCCTAATTGACCTAGTATATAAAGGATATAATATAGGGTTGCGGTCCCCAAGATTATTCCTGCGTCAGTTTTCTCTGCCCCATCACAGAAAAAACACACAAGGCGTTGGAACCAAATCTTGGAAGCTCCCAATCCTCTCGGTTCAAGTTTGTTCATCATTGATTCAGGTACGCCTTGCTATACCTGATAATTATTCTTGATTGTCTAATAGTTTATCAAGATATTTGAGGCATAGAGTAATTATTCTAACAGAACTGAGGCATAAAGGGAGCGTTTGGTACATGCTACAGACTCGGACGGGACGGGTTTTGTCCCGCGTTTGGCGAGGCGAGTGTGGGACGCGCCTAAGGGACAAATGGAACAAGCTGGGACGAAAATTAGAAATTTCTGTCCACTCAAAAAGCAGTGGACACAATGGGCTTGGACGGGACAGACATTTTTTGTCCCGATTTTATCCCTGCTTATTTGTTAAAAATCCAACAATACCCCCAACTAAAAAACCCTAATATATAAGGAGAAAAATCTCCCAATCCTCTCACGCCGCTACCATCTCCTCTCTCTCTCTCTCTCTGGTTCATCTCCCTTCTTCTTCCCCTCCTCCTCTCTACTGATTTGTGTCTTTCTCAGCCGATTTCACAAAAATCTAACTAGTTCGTGTCTTGATTTGCAGGATTTGCGGTGTGGATCGAGTGCTAGCTGTGTTGTTAGAGAAAGGAGGTGAGTCAGATATTCACAATTTTAGGGTTTGGGATTTCGTATTATTAATCCCAAATTGGTTGAAAAAAAGATTTAATTGGTTGATTGTTTTGTAATTTGTAACTTGTTTACAAGTATGCTTACCCATTTTAGTTCTTCAGTATCCTTTTCTTTCTCTGCGCTATATACCTCCTTTGATTTGGTTTGGTTTTTTCCGGGTCCATTTTGGTTTGGTTTGATGATATAGGTTAGGAAAAAGACTGGTTTCTTGCTTGCTTTCATGTGGCAGCAATTCTGGGGAAGAACCATGGCTTTTTTTTGTGAAAAAAACGAATCTGTTGCTTGGTTGTTTGATTTAAAATCAATGTGAAAATTGTAGTGGCATGACACTTGCACTTACCAAACATATTTGTCCTTATCTAGTAAACGCTTCCATTGTCGGAGACAAACTAATTTGGTGTTGCTTGTCATTGTGTTTCTTCTCCATCATGTGAAAAAAATGCAGTAATAAGCATGCTCAAGTCAAAGTAGTTATTAGTTTTTCTTAATATTAAATTGTTTACTCTTCAAATCTTTGCAAGGTTCTTGGAGTTCTTGGATAAGGGTGTCAAGCTTTGTTGGAAGGTGAGATTTCAGAACTGTTTCTTTGAGGCTGATGTGTTTGTGTAATTTAATTGCATATGTAGGGTAATATCATTATTTTGGACTACGCATGATCATGTGCTGATGCTCTTTTCATATCTCTTTGGATCTGTTGAAATATTCATGTGCTGCAATACTTGTTTAATTGTGTATAGATGGATGAAAGGCGCAAGCGTGCTCGTCAATGTGCTGCCATTATTGAGTTTACTTGGCATCAGTTTGAGATGTTATTGCATTGTGCTGTCTTTGTGCTTATGTGTTATCATGAGAGGATGGAGATGCGTAGAAGGGCTGCCTTACGGGAGAGAACCTTTACAACTATGCAAAATAGGAGAGATGAGATAGATAGAGTCATTAGGACTACTGATGAGGATTGTATTTCTAGTGTCAGGATGGATATGAATGCGTTTGCTGGTCTTTGTGAGTTATTGAGGGTTAAAGGTGGATTAAAATCCACAGGATCTGTTTCTGTAGAAGAACAGGTGCTTACCTTTGTTCATATTCTAGCTTATCACCAAAAAATTAGAAATCTCCATGTTAGATTTGAGAGGTCTTGTGAGACAATTAGCAGACATTTTAATAATGTCTTGCGTGCTGTGATAAGGCTACTGAAAGACTTATTTGTCAAACCAACACCAGTCCCTGATGACTGTACAGACACAAGGTGGAAGTGGTTCAAGGTAATAAATTATTTGATTAATTTTTAATTAGATAACTAAACTTGAGCAAATTATGGATGTATCTTAACTGAATTATTGTTCATGTTTAGGGCTGCTTAGGAGCTTTAGATGGCACATATACAGATGTCACAGTCCTTGATGCAGATAGACCTAAATATCGAACCAGAAAGGGCAGAATCTCCATGAATGTCTTAGGTGTTTGTGATAGAGATATGAAATTTGTCTTGGTATTCCCTGGTTAGGAAGGATCAGCCTCTGATTCAAGGGTGCTTCGAGATGCTGTAAGCAGGCGTAATGGGTTGCAAGTGCCAGTGGGTAGGTGTCAACATTAAATATAAAATGTGATTAACTATAACATTTAAAACCTGATAATAATTTTGTATTATTATATAGGTAACTATTATTTAGTGGATGCTGGCTATACTAATGGCCTTGGATTTTTGGCACCATACCGTGGGGTGAGATACCATCTTAAGGAATGGGCTGCAGGTGGTGCAAGATTGCCTAGTAATTATGAAGAATATTTCAATTTGAAACATTCTCAAGCAAGAAATGTCATAGAACAGGCATTTGGGCTTCTTAAGAGAAGGTGGGCAATATTCAGGAGTCCTTTTTACCCAATTAGGACCCAGGGTAGAATCATTATGGCATGCTGCATTCTGCATAATTACATAAGGAATGCGATGCCAATTGACCCTGAGGAGGTGTCTACAAATGTAGTGGAGGATGCTGAAGTAGTAGGTGAAGAGCAAGCTGATGCCCCTGAGATTATTGATTGTGTTCGATCATCAGATCAGTGGACAAGAGAGCGGGATGATTTAGCTAAACAAATGTTTCAAGAATGGTCTAGTTTGAGAGGGAATGCCACTTGATTTTCTGTTTGATTGTTTTATTTCAAGAAATGTTTCTGTTTTCTTCATTTCACAATTTTCCAACTTGTATTGTATTTTAATTCTGAATCTGCTACTATTTATTATATTGCATTCTTGGTTTCTACTGTTGACTTATTATTGTTTGCATAATGAATAATTCCTTGAGTTGCTTGTGTGTTGTTGAAATCCTTGCATACATTGTGCAAATTTTGCATTGGCTCTTTTACATGGATGGTAAGTAGCTATGGCGGAGAAAAGAATATGGACTGCTGCCGAGGAGAATTGTTTGGTGGATATATTGGAGGAATTGGTGAATGATGGGCAGAGGGTTGATGCTGGATCATTCAAGCCAGGAACTTTCACTTTGATTGTAACTAAGCTGAACTCAAAGCTTCCTGAAAGTGGTCTAACTACAACTCATGTTAAGAGTAAGATGAAGGCTGAAAGAGAAGTTTTATGCTTGTCATGAGATGGTGAATTATAGTGGCTTTGCTTGGAATGATGTGAAGAAATGCGTGGAGTGTGATAGCAACGAGGTGATTAAGGCTTATGAGAAGGTAATGTTTCTTCCAAGTTACTATTTCTCATATGTGCATACATTTTATTTCATATTGAAATGTATATGTCAGCTCACTAACAATATGATTATTGAATTTCAAAAATATTCCAGCAGGAGTTAGAAGTGTGGGAAGCCATTCCCTTTGTACCCCAAGCTCGAATATGTATTCGGAGTGGATCGCGCAACTGGAGTGCTGGGGGCGTTGCCACAGGAGGCTGATGAAGTCTTGGCTGATGGTGATGAGGGCGAGGGAGATACTGGTCTAGTTGACCCTGTTGTTCGTCCTTCCAACCCCAATGATCAGACTGCTACATTCCCAGACATATCCACCAATCCTAGCACTACAAGTGGCAGCAGGAAGAGGAAGAAGAGTTCTGATAATCTGGACATTTTGGCCGGAGCTATTGTCAATGAGATTGAGAATTATGGAGTGTATGTTGAGAAGCTGACTGATGCAATGATTGGGAAGGATCCAACCAGGGTGATTGGAAGTGAGCTGAAGAGGCTTGGGCTGACTCCTAATCAGTCGGTTATTGTGGCCATGAAGATGTCTAGGAATCCAGATATAGCTAGGTATTTTTGGGAGATGGATGATGAGCAGAGGCAGGAGCTCATCAAGACCTTGCTCTTTGATTGAGTTGTAGCACCAATAGAAGGACTTCTCCACATGAATGATGTTGCTATTTAGGATATCTTATATAATCTTGCATTCGAGTCACTGTTTTTGGATGTTTATTGTGGCTGATGCATTTTTAGGATGATGATAAATTGATTTCATGTGGCTGATGCATTTTTTGGATGATGGTAAATTAATGTCAAGTGCCATGCTAATTGAACTTTGTCTGCAGCATGATGATATTTAATACTCTAGCCTCTCTTCCAATTTAATTTTCTTTTGAGTCTCATGAATGGATGCGCCCTCTGGTATCTGTTTGATTGTCTGCAGAATGATGATATTTATTTTATATTTTAAGTTAATTTGAATTGACAATGGTTTTGGTATTTGTAGGTCTTATATATGGGCAAGTGTAGGTATTATGTTGTGTTTAACGGGAGGCGTAATGGCATATATGATAGTTGGGAGGAGACTAAGTTGCAAGTAGAATCATTTCCGCATGCAAATTTCAAAGGTTACAAAACTTTACACGAGGCACAAGCAGCATACGTGCTAAGTGAGCAACGTTGGGTGCGTGATAATATTGAAGCTTTCAATGTTAATAGATCAACCCCGAGTTGTAATGTACCAATCGCAAATGCAAACACAAAGCCGGATTCATCCGTGGATGGCGGAGTGAAAGGTACCTTATTGGATGGGGAAGTGAAGAATATGGATTTGGTGAAAATAGCTTTTGGATTTATTTTAGGATTGTTGGCAATGGCCATCATCAAATATTTGTAATAATTATGTCTAAAATTATGAACAAAATATGTATGGTGAATGACATATTTGATTGGCTATCAACTCCTTAATGAAGTTTTATTTTATAAAATTTTGATGAGTTTTAGCGAATTGAAGCATGCAAATCATGAATCATATTTTTTATTTATATATATTTGAATCATTAATTTCTTACGTAAAAATATCTCCAAATTAGGCAATTTATGAATTTTAATTTTCAAATTATGCTCACATTGTCAATATATAACTACTTGTAAAAAAAAATTGCCAAAAATTGGTCTAAATAAAAATATATTTTTTTTTCATGGTTAATTTTGACTATATTGCATACTTAAATAATTTTTACAGTACCAAGGGTAATATTGACATTACAGTGTTTAGTCCAGTCCAGTCCATAGCTAACTAAACGAAATTCAGCACAGGACAGGACAGGACAGGACAAACCAAACGCTACGTTGGACAGGACAGTTGTCCAGTCCAATCCAATCCAGTCCAATCCTGTTCCTTCCAACTTGTCCTGTCCCGTCCCGTTCTACGTACCAAACGCACCCAAATAGATGAGGTGTGGTGTGGTCACCACTTTGCCAAATTTTCATAATCTGTGTGTATAAATGAAAGTTGGGCTAATGACTTTTATCACTTAATTTTGATGGGCTATTTAAAGCAGCCAGTTTTTATCACTTAATTTTGATGGGCTATTTAAAGCAGCCAGTTTGGTCCCAGGAAAAAAGAAAAAAGGGAGCAGCCAGAAGCTCTCAACCAGAAATTCAAAGAGCAGCCGGGCCATCACCGAAAAAAGCATGTCGATTGCTCTCGTGCTCACACGTGGCATCTCGACCAGGCTCCGCTTTTGTAGGATTTCAAAACGATATTCAACGGGAACGGGAAATTCTAGTTAGTCAGACTAAAAAAAATAAAAAATTTTTTTGACACACGCAGGTTTATTGTTTGGAATTAAATAATTAGCTCCTTCTAATGTTGTGAATCTAATCAAAATCGACTTATGCATATATTTTCAGGTAAAATGAAACATATTTTTTTTAAAAAATTCAGAGTGCAATTCCCTGCTCCCAAACAATATTTGGAATTGTATCGTGTAACGTGCACCTTGGAAATGAAATCGTCAATATTTGGTACTAGTAGTATATTTTTTTTGTCCAAATTTGGTATCAGTATTAGCATATATACAATTGAATTTGATTATAGGCGATAGATACAATCTAGTTTCCAAATCACATAATTCTTCATTAATTTTTGTATTAAATTAGTTTAAAAGAGAATAATTCTCTATTCCGAGTCATGACCCCGCCCGCCATTTGTGATTCAGGCGCAGACTTTTCTTTTGTGAAGAAGTAGAACTTGTGGGGGTGGTTAGTCAAATCATCTAGAAAACAATTACAACTAACTGGGGAAAATTGGACAAGCCATGTGCCAACTTTGATGTTCTTCCAGGTTTGATCAATCTATTTATTGTCCCATCCGTGACGTTGGCTCGGTGTAGTTACTAATTAGGCTCCATAATTTGACCCAATTTTGCATATATGGTTGGTGGGATAATTTATTCATCACTCTGAAATTGGCAAGGCCTTTTGCTCAAGCAGTAATGACAACAGTTTTAAAGAGATTGCACCATATCCATATTAAGACAAAAATTACAGCCCGTTTGGTTAGGTGTAATGGGATGTAATGGAAAGGAATTAAATAGAATTTATGTTTAAATTTTAGGGATAGAATCCATTTGATTCCATTCTATTACACCCCATTATACCCAACCAAACATACAACCCAACCAAACATACAATACACCTGTTGTTTCTAATTCTTTCACTAGATATAATAAACTCTCTCTCCCTCTCTCTTTCAAATTTTTTCTCTCAACCCTCTCTAGGAACCTCCGCCTTTGGTTTTTCCTGGGGCTGCCCTCACCCTTTTTCTTTTCTTTTCTTGTTTTTTTTTGTGTTTGTCTCCTTGCTTTGGATGAATAATTGTACCCATTCAAATCTACTCATTCGTTTAGATTTGGATTGGTATATTTGCCTCTTTTTGAGGATCTCTATCCTTTGTTGGGAATTTTATCCACACAGAAGAGTTTTATGGGGCTCTTTACGGTGGATCTATATGTTTACTGTTGTGTGAAGTATGGAGCATGCTGTGAAGTGTTTACTCGCAAGGGCGGATCTTGGCTTTCTCCCGTTTCTCCGGTGATGGTATTTGCATGGCTTGCTCGTGTCTCAGAGTTAAAGCCGATAGCTGCCGACCACTGTAAGCGAACTTGGTTGCTGTTTGGGGCTAGTCCTGCTTTATGCGGACATCACGCTCTCCCGTTCATGGGTAGCTGCAAGTTCTTTGGTTTGTGTTTTAATCTTTGCCTATGTCCGGATCTAAGTGTAATCACTTTGTATTTATGGTCTATGCTTTGTTTGTGGATTTATTCCACTATGTTTGTGGCCTTTAATTCTGTTTTGTCTCTAGTTTTTAACATTCTATGTAATTCTCATATATATGTTGTACTCGGTTCTTATTAATATATCTTTACCCTTTCGACAAAAAAAAAACAAACATACAATACATCTTACATTATAATCATTTTTCATTTTTATAAAAAAAATTATATTTATATCATATATTATATATATCAATACAATAAATAATTCAGTCAAAACTCGAGTAATTGGAGAGGTGAAAAAGAACGGACGGCTAAAAGGTTTGTTAAGAGTTTCCAAACTCTATCTATCCTTCACCATCACTGACAGTGACACGTTGGGTTTCTTTCTTTCTTCGTCAAACCGATCGGATCTGACTTTCTTTTACCCACCCAGTTTTCGTCTCTTGTAGTACTATAATCTGTTGCTATCGAAGAATAGCAAAAGTAGAACAAAATCCGGGTTTGCCATTCTCTCCCTAGCTCCCCGCCTTAACCCAACAAACCAATATATAAAATAAACCACAAGCACTCTAGCGCCAACTTTAGTTTCTTACACGACAACTCTCTCCCATAAATTCTCTGTTTCAGACATCGTTTTCTTCCAAAAAATAAGGTGTGGAGCCGCCTCGCTTCCCTTCCCCTCTGTTCCTTTCTGGCGGTTCAATGCAAAAAAAACGTGTTCTTGTCTTGTTTTTAGTTTGTTTCAAGTCCTCCTTTCCTCACTACTTCGTTTGTTTTGGTTGTTGGTTTGTTTTATATATTCAGGGTGAAACTTATATGTTGGTGTGTTTTCTTTCTCTACTGCAGTACCATGGCAAACCCAGCTAAGAAGGTTTTGCTTACCTCTCACGGAGATGATGTTTCTCAGGGAATTGCTCTTCACTTGGCCAAACGGGGATGCCGGTAAAGCTTTGTTCTTGAAATGTTAATGGATTCAGTACTAATGTTTTTGAAACAAATCATTCGGGTTTTTTTTTCATTTTGTCCAAATGAATTAGAAAACGCTGGGGAAGAGGGGGAAAAAAAAAGTGCTCTGTTTTCAAATAAGTAAATAGATTGGTACCTGTAGATTTTGCTTTCTTTAGTGGGTTTTGAATAAAGATTTGACTGGAGAGTGGTTTTGGTGATTCTTGATTAGGCTGGTCTTGATGGGGGAGGAGAGCTGTGTAAGAAGTGTGGCCGACAAGATAAATGGTTCCATTGAAGGTGCTGCGTCAGTGGAGGTGGTGGGGTTGGATATGGAAGATGAAAGACAGGCAGCTTTTGATGAAGCTGTGGATAAGGCTTGCTTGATTTTGGGGAATTTGGATGCTTTCGTGAATTGCTATTTCTATGAAGGTACTGCCTCTCTTATGCTGAAATGAAATGCTTCATATGCCCGTTTGGTCACTCGTAACTTGTCTCTGGTACCATTCTTGTCTAGGATTTGTACCAGTGCCTTAATCCTTGGTATGTTTGGGGGACTACTTGTTCTTATTTCCACAGTCTACTACTACTTCATAGTTGATGTTAGTTGATTTATGTTTTGGTACATTATTATTTGTGGCATTAGGGATCTTTTTCGTGATATGCTGGGAAAGATTCTATAACATTTTTAAAGGTTAGGTTAGAGGATCGATCACAGCAACTGGCGGTAACTACTAAATTATTAATTTATTTTCTTCGCATAAACTTTGCAATAGTGTTTGAGAACAGGTATAGAATTTAGATGGGCCATTTATTTAGTGAACTGATAGGCAGCCCGAATGAGTTCCAATACGAATAACGGGTCAAATTATGTTGTAGATTGACTTTTGAGGAATTGCTATTCTTTTATCAGTCATTTGAGAGGAGCCTTCCATCACTAGTTGCTTTTGAACCGGCAGTAGATACACTATATATCACCTATGAGAATTGTGTATAATATTGATGTCACCGTTCACTGGGTATGAAGAAAGAGTAGGATGGTGTTGTGAAGGTCAGGCCTTGAAACTAATCTACATCCGGTCTTGGTTATAATGGGAAAGGAAGAGATATGTCGTCCTTACTTGTGCAATGTTGGAGTCTGAGAAATCATCATTCAAGTTTTATCTTTGAATTGGCAGGGGTGAATTCTGGTTCTTAATAGCTTCTTCTTCTTCCTCCTTTAAAATAATTTCTTTTCTCATCTCTGGTTTTGGGTCATCATATTGTCATTTATGTATGTTTTTTGTGCTGAATAGGAAGAATAAGCAACTTAAAGTGTCATGTTTGTGTGAACAGGGAAGATGCAAAATCCTCTGGATGTTACTGAACAGGAATTCAAGAAAATACTGAAAATCAACCTAATGGCAGCATGGTTTCTG
>JAKUCV010003459.1:0-10928 GCA_028386065.3 Turnera subulata | reverse complement strand
GGTCTCTTTGTCTGGTCGACGGCGTGGCTGGGCTCGCCGGCCTGTAGCGACGGAAAGCGAGGCGGAGCAAGGAGGATGAGATGGTGTTGGTGAGGCGGCGGTGGTTTTGGGGAAAACAGAGGAAGGTGAAGATGAAAGGAGGAAGGAGGAAAGTAGAAGAGAGGAGATGGGTGTGTGTGTAAATCGGGATAAGAGGAGAGGAAAATGATTGAGGGGAAGATGAAGGTGACAAAAAGAGGAAGAAGACAAGAGGAAAAGAGGAGCAAGTGGGGAGGGAGTGTCGGTCACGGGTGAGGCGGCTGAAGAAGAAAAGAAAAGTGGAGAAGAAAAGAAAAGAAAGGAGAAAAGAAAAGAAGGAAAGAAAGGAAAGAAGAGAGGAAAAGTGGGTCCCACGTGGCTGAAGGGAAAAAAAAAACCGGGAGAGAGAAGGATCATTGCCGGGAAAGAGGAAGAGGAAGGAAAAAGAAGGAAGAAGAGTGGCTCGGGGCAACCACGTTCGGAAGGTCCGGATTCTCGCGTCGAAATCCCGTCTTTCCGACAAATCCCGTCCCGAGTCCAAAAATATGACTTGGGCTCGGAAAATGCGATTAATCCTCCTGAACGTCGTCCAAGTCTCGGAACTGGAAACCGAGGCTCGGTTAGTTAGGAAGACACTCCCGAGCGCGGGAAAATTCTCGGTTTCGAAAAACGACTATCGATTTACCTCGAATTAATTACCCGAGATTAATTCTACAATAAATCGCGGTGAAACAATTTCTACAGTCCCGGTAAAAATAAAAAAAAAAAATTTACCCGGACTGTTACACAAACCCCATATTTGATAATAGGAGGAGGTAAACAAAAATCCTAGAATAAAAAAAAAAAAAGAAAGAGGCAGAAAAAGTTTTTTTTTATGATGAAACCTCTAATTTTAGAAATAATAATAAAAAAATGATGATGTACAAATTTATTAAAATTATGGGATGTGATAATGCCACATATGATTTATAAGTCTTTCTACCCCTAACATTATTGTTCCATCATATCTCTCTCATATTAGAAAATTAAGGTAATATTAATTATCTTGATTTCAAATTATGCTTATCTTATTTTTTTTACTATATTTCTTAACTAGTTCGATGTCTTAAGTTATATACAGGTTTGCACAATAGGCGGGTCACGTACCAATTAATGGAGCTGTAGTAATCCAGAAGTAGACTAAAATATAAAATACCTCACCCTAAAACCTTTTATTGGGAAATTTTTTCTATTTGTTTAAAAAATAAAAAGCAGATATGAAGACAAGTAATAATAATAGAGAAAGAAGTGAAAAATGAGTAACTTGAAAAACAAACAAAGTTAAGCGAAAATTATGGTGAAAATTTGGGCTCCTATCGGAAAGAGGAAGTTGCCATCGTGCATTTAATCATTGGGGTAAAAGTATGGGTGTTGGCATTTAATTGCATTTGGACAGAGGGGATAAATTAAAGCGAATCATATTCTATTTTACATTTAACCGAACATTTTTTCTTTTTTGACTGATCAGCATTTAATCGCTCTAACAATCCCCGAATATGGACTCTGACAAAAACAAAGAAAACTTCTCCGAATAGGGACAAGCTACTTGTACCAATTAAATGAGTAAGCGCCTGATAAAGAAAGAAAGCAACCAAAGTTAGAAAGGACTGGTCTCATATGCGTGACATAATTTCTCTGGGTTACCAGGATATGGACATTTTTTGCCACTCCAGGACAGCCAATAGATCTCAGTTAATTTGTCAGTAAACAGCTTTCATAGAAAGATGTCAGCATTATCAACACTAACACGTATATATGTGACAAAAAGTTGCAAAATTTCTAGTTGTTGCTTTGTAGGAGTAGCAGTAGTAGTAGTAGTAGTAAAAGTATCATAAAGACGCTGATTGGAAATTTTGTCCAAATGGTCTCTGCAGACACGATAAAGATGATGGGTTTCCACTGATACTACTAATGGACACAGAGTTTAGAGTACAATGCCCCAACTTGCTTGATACAAAAAAAGTTTGGCTTCACATACATATCTATACAAGGACACGAGTTGCTTCTCTTGATTTTTCTCTAAAATTTACTATTTAATTTGTATCGCAATGGACAGGAAAGTAAAACAGTAAAATTCTAAAATCAGGATGGGAATGTTGGTTGATGAAAAGAAGGGTGTGGAGAAAGCAAAACCGATACCGGAACTTTTAGCCCAAAGAAAAATACCATGCCAAAAACTAGTTAAAGCCTTTTCAAGCAGCTTTAAGGGCTCTTGATTTGCATCTTCTGGACTTTGGGCTATTACTTTATTGGCCCAAGAGTTGTTGGGCTGCTTTAGTGGCCCTTCTCCTGCCGTGTGTGTGGCGCCCAGTCAGCACGAGCTTTTTGCATGCACAAAAGGCAGGCATAATAATAATCAAGAGATTTTGGTATGTCTTTCTTATGACGAAAAAAAAAAAAAAAGGATGCCCTCGTCAAAGAAAAATGAAATAGAAGAAAAAAGATTGGTATTAGAAGTGCATTCATTCGTCCAAGCTCCCAAATTGCAACAAAAAAAAAAAACACAAGCAAGTCTTAATTTAGACTCGCATCAAAAAAAAAAGTCTTAATTTAGATGGCAAATTTAAAGAAAAGCAGCATCAGTCGTTATTAATCCAGTGAGTCTCTAAAGCAGAAAGGCTCAAATGTATAGCCTTACGGATCACGAGTGTGGAGGGGTCAACACTCTACTTAAATAGAGATGTTCAAAACTAAAAAAACAAGGTGCTGCAACTCGATCAATCAAATTAGTGTCGATTCTAGTTTCAAAAATCAACATAGGTTTGGTTGAGGTAATTACCACAACTGTTCGAAGCGTATGGTGATATATTGAAGGAGTAGGAGGAAAGGAATTACATAGGAAGAAATTTGTTAGAAATGATACTCTTACAAAATTGTAAGAATAGTCTATTCCACCTACCAAAATTGTTTCCTTAGTGATGTATTTATGATCAGGGGGTGGTGGAGTCAGCCCAGGGGGACCGTTACTTGCACCATTTTACCACCAAGCTATTTCATCTTATATGTCATAATAATATAAGATATACACTCCGACAAGTTAACTAGTTAAGGACACAAATCACTTTATGAGGTGAGAAAACACAGTATCAAAGTGAGATCCATACTGGTGGGTTAAAAGGTGACATGGTAATCCAAAATTTTAAGGCATTAATTAGCATATAGGTCCACTTCACCAATATTTCAATCCCTTAACAAGAAACATATAAAAAAAAACACAAAAGAAGAAGAAGGAAAACACATTAATGTTTTAAATCTAACATGTAATGGTTTTTAGTCCTTACATATACTTCTCGTGTATGCACATAGTTTTATTGTAAGCATTGTATATGATTTGTGTCTACAGTACTCTATACAAAATGCATGTAGTGTAGCATACAAAGCATCCGAACTAAGAGGTCTTCTCAGCTTGGTCTCCCGGCCCTCAAGGCTCTGATCCAACCCTGCATGCATAAAGATAAAAGAGAACAAAGTTTTAATGTATATATGTAACTCGTTTTTAGCTACCTAGCTAGCTAGAAGCGTTTACTAGTGATCAAATTCAAAAGGAGGAGAAGAGGGATAAATTGATTAATTAATAATGTGGAGGGAGAGAGTGGGGAGGGAATGGACGGATTACTTGTCGCAGTCCTTGGAATCGGAAATTGGGAAACTTAGACGGGTGCCACACTTGATGAGAAGATCATCAATGCGAGAAGGGATCATTTCGGGCTCAGTATCCCTCACTATATATTCAATACACCAGCAGATTTGGCGAGCCAGTCCATGCTTGGCTATCCAGTTCAGTTTGTCCACATTGTTGCAGCACATCTCCGATGGCTCATCCATCCGTCCTATTAGGAAGTCCAAGCAGGTTGGGAAACGCTCATTGACTACCTCGCAGTTGTAGGAATTCTGATCATCACCTCTTCCTGAGCCACACACACAGACTAGGAGGACCAGTGCTATCAGAATCAGATGGTAGTTGTACCCAGCACATGCCATTTCTATATTAAATACTTGCCACTGTTCTTGTACGTATATCAAGTATCGACAAGTAAGTAAAATTTCACTAAGCCTTGCTTGCTTAATTAGTATTTGCAACATATATATACCCCTGATAGATATATAGTACGTACGTAGTTTTCTTAATTTGGTTTTTGGAACATGCAGGCTGCATGGCCAGCATCCGCTTGTTTATACGGCAGCTCTTATTTTTCATTCATCTGGCGCTTCTTGATGCTCCATATTATCCATTTACAATGTGAGTTCTTCACAATTTCTTAGAATTTGCTCATTAAAAGGAGAAAATGCTTAAGGAAATATAAAGTACTGCAATTGTTTGAATGACTGAATTGGAATCCTACTCTTCTAGTAAAAAACATAAGAATGATGTGTACTAAAATTGTTCAAATCATATAGCAAGAATCCGAATAACTGGTACTTTTCAAACAAAAAAAAATCCGAATCACTGGGCAACTTATTCGCGCATGGGCTGCGGGATTGCTTCACTGCTAGCGTGGGCCTGCCTCTGCTAGCTGATGAAAATGTATGGGCTATTTATGAAATCATGATCCACCGGTTCACATCGGCCCAACAGTACTGATGATTGGATAACATCCCCAAAGTGAACTTTCCGAGGAAATTAATCGGTGTAGAAAGGCAATAGATACCACTCAATTTTGCATTAATGCTTAATATTGTTTCCTAAATTTTTAATTTTATATTTTTGGTAATGGTTGTAATATTCTCTTCTTTTTTTTCCCGGCTAATCCGGACTCAACCCGCATCGCGCACCTAGGTATGGTGGGTGAGTCTCCCAACGGGAATTTTGTGCATACACGAAGACTCAAATCTTTTGATGGGATAATTGGCATCCATGAGATACTCTTAACTCTCTTGATCAAACAATTTTCAGCTCCAAGATATCCCTTTTTGCTACTGTCAGCAAGTTCATGCAGAATGGCCCAATGGTTGTGGCCTACTGCTGTTATTGTCACCTCTTGAAACATGGAAACTAGTGCATACACTTCCTGTCATTAGAGATTATAGGAGGATACCTTGTTATCAGTGTCAAAGATAGTTGAATCCACATGAATGGAATGTTTTAGCAGAAAGCTTCTTCATCTAAACTCTCCCTTTTGTTGAGTCCACGGCTATTGTTCATTCCTTCGTTAATGATAAGCTTCAATCGACTATATCTCAAGGTCATTTCTCTGTCAAAAGCCCTTCGGATTCCTTTTTTTCGAGCGGCGTCAAGTTACTTGGTATAAACTTCTTTACTCTGCAGTTTTTATTCCAAAGTATAGTTTTATTGTTTGATTAACTATCTTGGATAAAACTAACTACTCAAAAATAAGTTACAAAGCTAGGATGTTGTCTCTGATATGCATCTTGTCTATTCTGCTCTTCAGTATAGAAGAAAGTCATATTTTGCTCTTCAGATGAGGAAAGTTGATCGCATCATTTATTCTTTAAATACTCTTACTTTGCTATATATATATATATATATATATATATATAAGACCTGGTTATTGCCTCTAGTCGTGACATGCCCTTTGAGCTTAAAATTTCAGTGAGTGAGCACAAAGTTTTTTACAGATTCCATCTTTTATGTTGCGTGTTGAGTGGAATGTATGCCCTTATGAAGGGAGCGGAATTGCAGGCAATTTACATATCTTTGTCGGGCTCCAAATGGTGTTCTTCAGGATATTTGCACATATGAGACTTTAGTGTATTTCTGCAGAAGTGCAACTCCTCTGCAATCTTTTGAGTATCAAGTTTTCTATGATCCTTAACACTCCCTAAACCCATTAGTAATTGGAAGGGTTTTGTTCATCACATCCTTACTTGCCTTTCTTTAAATATCAAGTTTTGGGTAGATTCTCGTTCTTCTAGAACTAACATGGATGTAGATACAAACTGTTGATCATATAATTAAGAAAATGTTTCAATGGTTGCTGATAACTTGGTTTCCTAACGAGTTAATTAAGCATCCACAAAGCAATGCGGGGCATTGATTCCAGACATTCATCATTTAGTTCTGTTCGAGTAATAACTGGCTTGAAGCTCTCAAAATTCCAGCGAACACAAGCAAGTCCTTAGGCGGATAAGAACGGCAAAAAAGGGTCGATCTTCAAGTGTGAGGTCTTAAGGATCAAGTAATAATGAACACTCTGCTAATTAAATCAAAGATCTTCAAAAGTATAAAGCTCATTTCTATAAACCAACATCAACTTATTGCTGCATGCAACACGCGCCTTGAAAAGGGTCAATTCAGTCGATGGGGCTTAGTTATAAGTTTCAGATATCAGTACCTAAGCAGAAAGTAACTATAATTATGCACAGCTTGTGGTGGTGAAAGATGCGAGTGATGAGTTCATACTCATGGAAGGTGGAGTGGCAGGAACAACTAGGTTGCAGTATATATTGAGCTTCTCTTCTGGGCCGATCCCACAAACTTCAGCTTGTTTGTTAAACCCTGCAAATATAAACGCAAGAAACAAAATAACTCTTTTCATTAGCTAGCAAGTAATGAATGTTTAAGAGTGAAAATTAAGGACCTGAAATAATTAATAATGGGGTGTGGGAGGAAGTGGATTAATATATATTACTTGTCGCAGTCCATGTACTCGGAGATCGGAAAGCTCAGATGGGTGGCACACTTGATTTGAAGATCATCGATGCGAGAAGGAATCATTCGGGGCTGATTACCCCTCACCATATATTCAATACACCAGCAGATTTGGCTAGGCCCCATTCCATGCTTGGCTATCCAGTTCAGTTTTTTCACATAGTTGCAGCACATCTTTGGTGGTTCATCCATCCACCCTATTAGAAACTCCAAGCAGGTTGGGAAATCCTCATACACTACCTCGCATACAGGGTTGTAGCCACTCATCTCTTTACCCTTCCCTGATGATGACCCACACACCAGCTGCAGGACCATTAATATTATCATCAGTATCAGACGACCATAGTAGTGATGATACCCAGCAAAGCCACCCATTTTAAACATCTATTAATTAATTAGGCTAATAAATTTGCTACCCTTGAAACAAAAGAACTCCTAACCAATCAATACCAGGAAATTTTCATATATTAAGCTTGCTTTAATATTTCTTTCCAACATGCACATGCATGGTTTTATACATAATGTAGCTGATAATACATAGATTTGATTGATTTGCCTTCCTTTGTCACACACGCAGTTCTCATGGGTCGAACCTGCTTTGTTTGCACGGCAGTTATTTCATTCATCAGGAGCTTTATGATGGGATAAACCATCTCCCTTTATGAATTCTTCACAATATCCTACAATTTGCCACGCAAAACATTCTCTTTGAAAGGAAAATATAATTAATTAGTAACTCAAATTAGCTGGACTGGAGTTGTTTAATTTTCTGCACTAAATTAAACATCTCAAACAACTAGAGTACGCGCGCGTGCCAACCTTTCATCGCGTAACCAATTATTAATTGTCCAAATAAAATCAAACCGCAGATCCCAATCATTGGGCTGCAGTGCAATTCATTCTGGTAATATGGGCTTTAATTTCTATGATATTCACTCAAAGCTGGTCTACTTGTGATCCAATTCGTAAAAGACGAACTAAGAACCGCATTTTCTTGGCTGAACGGGCCTCGAGGCGCCCTGCATTTTTTTTACTAAAAAATAGAAAAGCAAAATTTTATTTAGCACACTTAACTTTTGGTGAGTATCAATTTGGACATCTAATTATTTGAATGAACATTCTAACAATTTAATTTGCAAAATAATCACAATTAAACTATTGTGTCTTGGAAAAAGAAAAAATCTTGTTATCTCACCATTAGTGCAGCACATGAGTAACTTTTAGGAATTATAAAACTACGTAGTTTTGTAAATGTAAATGTAGGTCTAAATTCTTTGCCGCGCCCTACAATTTTGTTTTGACTCTTTACTGAAAAAAATTAAAAAGAAAAATGGCATGGACTAATAAGAGCTATTTCAAAAAGAAAAAAAAAACTAAAATAGGTCAATTTTCTATGAATCATTAATCTTTTTGCTAGTCTTACAATGGATTTCTTATATACAATACAACGATAAATAAATAATGATGTGCTTTGACATTAAATTTAAAAAATAATTTGGCTTTATCTCATCCCTCGTAATTTGCCTTAAATAATTGGTTTTCCGTCCCCTTTTCTCCTTTACTTTAAACCAAAATAATTAAAAACTCTCTCATTTATGGAGAAAAAAAATATTAGCATTTTTATGAAGAGGGAAACTAAGAAGGTTGCATGCATCCTACACTCTTTCCTATTTTTAAATTTGAGAATGGCCCAAATTTAAAAACGCATCCGCTCAGGGAGATAACCAACTATACTAGGGCACCATATTAATACTTTTCTATAATAACTAATAAGGGCTAATAGGATTTTACTTCGGATCTTGGTGACATTCCTAACCTTGGAGGTAGAAGACATACAAGATTGAAAGGTATATGGATTTTACCATCCCATGGAAGAAATTTAGGTTTCTTCTACTCTTTTTTACCCTTACCCAACAACCTTTTTCTTCACCATGAGCCCACACTAAAATTTTTCTTGTTTTATTTTCCTATATTACAAAGTAAAAAATTATAATGTGATAAAAAAATTCTAAAGAACCAATGAAATTGCAATAAACGTAAGTACTAATCGAGATTAAGAAGAAAGATTGATCATCAATGTGCGGAAGAAACTAAGACTAATTAGCAATAAAAAAAATTGAGACTACGATACAAAAGTAATATTGCTTACTCATCTTCATTGTATTAATTTTTCACAAGTCGTGCATATTCATGCAACACTTTTCTACACTAATAGCAATATATGTTGGAAGGTATAGATGATTTTGGCCTCAAACTATATTTCATTAGGACCAATATGATTATATGGATTAATTTATTCCCTAAGATGTGGTTTGAATAATTCAAATAAGTGATTAATTGTAATATTTAATTTTAACTTTTGGTTTAATTTGATGGTTTAAATTTAATAAAATGATTATTATATGGTTGGTTATCAACCAAAGGTATAATAATTATATAAGTTAAGAAAACATATTTGATAATATATACACCTAAAAGTTTTAAAGAAATAGTAAGATCAAAGGAGCAAATAGTGCTTATACTCGGGTATCCTCCATCACTATACTCACAATAATCCCATCATCTTGACAAACTGGAATCTAAATTTTTGTTGCTCAACTTGGCACTTCAGGCTCTTCACAATTAATGCCAGCCACCCAAGAAAAATGTGGAAAACGAAAACTTTCTGGAAACATTTGTATGAGTACTAACACATGCCTTGCTTCTATTTGATAAGCCTGCTTGGACTTTCGATCGAAATAATTCAAGCTAATAATTGTTTGCTTCAATGTACCAACACAGTAATTTATATATTCCTTGTTTCCAGCAAATACACATCATATCTGGTAATTAACGCTATGACGCTTTCCTCTTCCTTTGTCCTTGGGTTTTTTGTGACTGAGGTTTAGCCTTAAGATTTGAATTGGACCATCTTTGGGAAAAAGCACCCAAAATTGGTGAGGAGACTCAAGATTATCAGAATTTGGGACTTCCAAAATTCCCCACACAACCTCGGCCAAATAGTTTCCGAACATTTCCCCCTCACCTAACAAGTCAAGAAAAATAGTAGCTTCTAGTACTGAACCACTCCTACCAGTAACTATGAATACAACCATAATCCAACTTTTTCAAAAGTTAATAAATAGAAAGCCTAAATGTGGGAAAAATGAAATCATAGAAACTCTAAACCACTGTCTCATTTGTGTTTGACACCATTCAAATGCATAGGACAACCTAGAAGTTGTCAACACATGGTATAGAAATCACAACAGTCCATGTTATTTATAAAATATGAATAACACATCAAAGGTAATTGTGCTACGTGTGTGGCAAGCAAGTATTTCGTTAGCATAAAAAAAAAAAGAGTGAGTAATAGTATTAAGTAGGAAAAAAAAAAACATAACAAGAACAAAACAAGAACCATTTTCCATTGGAAGAGGAAAAAGAAGTAGAACGGTGATATCCCAAAAAAAAAATATACATGGCTTTGTAACCCGCAGAAGGTTGTACAAAAAAATGAAAGAAATTAATAGTCACTATTTCTAATCACATTCTCCCCACCTTAAATCCTTTGTAAATGGGTTAAAGCTTTCTGTGAAGTCTTTTATCATCAAAGTCGCCTAATAGAATTTGTACCTCCGTTACCCTTGTCCCCTACTCCATCCTAGCAAAATAAAAAAAAAAACTATATAAGAGACTAATAATGTTTCTAAATAATTCTTAATCAAGAAAGAAGGTTTCTTTCTTTGTTCTCACATCCTTGGCCCTTATATTTTTTGTATTTTATTTTCTTTGTTGTTTTTTACATTTCTATTAAGGTTTCTCCTCAATTAAAAGAATTCTAATTTTTTTCCAATCCAATATTTTATTTTAGTATTTCATGACTAAAATAGTGTCCGCCCGTTGACTCGGATTATAACACGAAATTGTTTTTTCTATATTTGGGCTTGTAGGTACTAATTTGACTACTATATTAGTAGTGGGTTTCGGATTTTATTTCAATTTGTATTGATTTATCCATCATTAAGATTTGAAATCGAGATGATGTTATACTAGGTTTGCTGATTTAGTGGGATTAAAGCGTGTTAGGACTAATGCTTCCATGTTTCATTTCCATGTTTCATTTCAGGGTTTTGATAATGACAAACTAACCAAAGCTCCATTCATGAATTCATTCCTTGAAGAAAAGCAAAAAGACATCAATCAATGAAGCACAAGTCTAAGACAAAGGAGTACAAGATTTGAAGCAACAAGGATGAAGATATATAGAGAGTTCATCTAT
>JAKUCV010003458.1:43409-122714 GCA_028386065.3 Turnera subulata | reverse complement strand
TCATTCATTATTAATCCATTTATTTAGTGTCAAAACGACTCAAGGACAAATGTCCAAAATAACCGACATGGGATAAACATCCCGACACAGAAAATCAATACGGGGACAAACATCCCAAAAATACCAAAATGCCAAATACTGGGATAAACATCCCGAAAACCAAACAGGACGTCGGGATAGACATCCCGAACCAAAACACCAAATAAAACACGCAACATAGCAATAACCAACAAAACACAAATACCGAGTAATAAGGCACATATTGAAGGAAATCCATCCTCACCTTGGCCGATTACTCAACTTCGGAAACTATGACCGGTCCGACGCCGGCTCCTCGGGAAACTGCCCGATATCCAAACCTATACCACAAAACCATATATACACATAAATGCACATAATCGGTACTATGATGCCAATACTACGAATTAATTCCATCCCGATTCTTTATCCTTTATTATTATCTTTTATCAAAAATATTTAACCGTACGTATATCCGAATATAATTTCGGTACTATACCTTAATTAAAACTCTCTTTTCAAACTATATTTTTGTAAAATAATTATAATTTCCCAAAATAATAATTACTATAATTTTTCTGGAAATTATGTCATTTGTATACATATTTCCAAAACATTGCTATTATTATTTTAAAAAAAAATTATTTACCATAATATAATTACTAATTATTATTATATTAGGAAACCATATTTTCCAGTAAACATGATTATATAAATTTATTTTTCTGAAAATAAATACGAATTATAAATATACATATTTACATTTTCCAAGGTAAAATACTTTTCCAAATAATTACATTATCAAAATAATTATATATTTCATAAATATAAATCATTTATACCATAATTACATATTTTCCAGAAAGTTCCAGTTACCATAATTTTACAGAAAATTAATAGTGTATTTATAATTTTCAGAAATTATATATACAATATTTATCTTTTTCCTAATTACATATAATAACATTTTTCAAAACAGAACATAATTATCAAGATATATATATATATACAACATTTTCCCTAAAATCATTAATCGTACTGTCTATATTTTTCTCTAAGTAAATATATATTTTTCTGAAAATTAAATACCAGTAATTATATAAACAGATATATATATATATAATTTAAAAAAAATAAATAAATAACAAACCAACCCGGATCCAACCCAGGAGGCGCGACCCGGAAAGGAAACGGGTCGGAAACCCGGCCTTACCTCGGGTTGCAGCGCCGCGACGGCGGGAACGAGGCGGGGAGAAGGCGAGCACGGCGCAGGAGAACAGGCGGCGGCTGGCGACTCCAGGGGTGGTGGTAGCTGGGCGCGGCGGCGACGGCAGAAGGCGCAGGAGGCGGCTGAAGCAGATCCGTGGGAATCCGGCGGGTCAACGGCGCGTTGAGGCGGCTCCCGTGGTGGAAGGCGACGGCGACGCCAGGGGTGAGCTCGCGACGGCGTGACGGAGCTCATGGTGGCGGCGGTGCTTTCGGTTTGGTATGTATTTGGCGGTTTTTGCCTGTTTTTGGACCTTGAGTTTTATAGTGTGCATATTGATTGTCTTTCCTTCGTCGGTGAGCACTTCGGACTCACCCCTCACCTGCGGGCTTTCATCCCGTAGGATGAGTTATTTATTGTACAGGTTTGGTGCATTCCAGACAGGCTGCAGCGTTATCCCTTGGACAGGGCTTGGATCCATAGTTTGCATCTATGTCGCATACAGTGTTTATGTGAGTTATTAAGTCTTCCGCTGTGCATTGTTTTATTATTGTTGGGCCATTGGGCCAGTTGAGTTATTATTATTGTTTTTACTTTGGGCTGTTGAGCCCGGATACTCGTTGTATACACTGTGTGCTGGGCTTTGTTGGGTTGGGTTGTCACAGTTCCGACACGTGTTTACTGTGTACGGTAAATACGGGCCGGGGAGTTTCAAAAACACTGGGATAAACATCTCGAAACAAACCACGGCAAATGCAACAAACAACAATGCAATAATCAACAAACACAATAACCCAGTAATACAGGCACATATTGAAGGAAATCCATCCTCACCTTGGCCGATTACTCAATCCTGAAGACAATGACCGGTCCGAAGCCGACTCCTCGGGGAACTGTCCGATATCATAACCTATACATCAAAACAATACATACTCACATAAATGCACATAATCGGTATGCTATGATGCCAATACTACGAAATAAACCCATCCCGGTTACATATCTTTTATCATCTTTTTACCGAAAATATTATACCGTACTTATATCCGAATATAATTTCGGTACTATACTTTAATTAAAACTCTTTCCAGAATATTTTCATAAAATAATATACTTTTTCCAAAATAATAATTACCATATTTTTTCTGGAAATTATAACATATGTATATATTTTCCATAATATTTCCATAAAAATTATTATACTTTCCAAAATATAATTTCTAAGTATTATTATCTTTAGAAAAATCCATTTCCAGAAAGTATAATCATATAAACTTATTTTCTGAAAATAAATACGAATTTAAAAATATACATATATATTTCCAAACATAAAATACTTTTCCAAATAATTATATTATCAAAATAATTATATATTTCAGAAATATAAATCATGTATACCATATATATTTTCCAAAGTTAATTACCATAATTTTCTAGAAAAATAATAATAATATGTTATTTCCAGAAAATTTATCATTGTATATATATATATATCTTTTTCCAAATAACAATTTCTAAAAAAAAAACATAGTTATTTTATTTGCAAAGAATAAAAGTATACACATATATATACCATAATCTAAACTTACTAATTTTTTCAGAACATATGTATATATTTTTTTTAAGAAATTAATATCAGTAAATTAGATATGTAAATATGTATATATATATATGTTTTTTTTATTTTTTTTTAGTAAGGTCAACCCGGATCCAGGTCGGTCAACCCAACCCAAAACCAGGCTCGACCCGGTCACGACCTGCCCATGAAAACGGGTTGCTCACCTTGATGACGGCGGCGGCGCGACTGACGCGAAGAGAAGGAAGCCGCGAGGAAGGCCAGCTCAAGGCGACTCCTAGGGTGGTGGAAAGGCAGCGCGAGGCGTCACGGCGGCTGAGCAGAGCGGAGGAGAAGAGGATCCGCGGGTCTGTTCGCGGGTCAACGGCGCTTCACTTCGGTTCCGGCGATGGAAGACGACGGGGGCGACGGGGTTGAGGTCGCGACGACACGGCGAGCTCGATAGTGGCGGCGGTGTGACGAGAAGTGGCCTGGAACTCGTCGCCGTGCACAGTAACCCGAGGGTGACGGTACTGTTCATCCGGGTTTTCCTTTTTTTCTCTTTTTTTTTCATTTTTCTATTTTCTTCCTATTTTTCTTTCTATTTTTTGTATTATTTATTTTTCTTTTTTTTCTTCTTGTTCTACTCTGTTTTTTTTTTCCGATTTTCTTTTTTTTCTCCTTTTTTTTCTCTTTTTTTTTTCTTAAACAAAACATAGCAAAAGCAACAATCAACAATGCACGATCATTAAAACATAATAACCGAGTAATATAGGCACATATCGAAGGAAATCGATCCTCACCTTGGCCGATTACTCAACTCCGGAAACAATGACCGGTCCGACGCCGGCTCCTCGGGAAACAGCCCGATATCCAAACCTATACAATAAAACAACATATACACATAAATGCACATAATCGGTATACCATGATGCCAATACTGCGAAATACCCATCCCGGTTCATATTCTTTATTATCATTTTTACCGAAAATATTTTACCGTACGTATTTCCGAATATAATTTCGGTACCATACTTTTATTAAAACTCTTTCCAAAATAATTTCATAAATAACTATAATTTTCCAAAATTATAGTCACCATAATTTTTCTAGAAAAATAATAACCTATTTATAATTTTCAAAAAATATTTATATAATATTTATCTTTCTTCTAAATATATATAATAACTTTCTTTTCAAAACACAACATGATTATCAAGGTATATATATATACATACATTTTCCCTAAACCATAAATCATACTTTCTATATTTTCCTCTAAGTGAATACATATTTTTTTGAAAATTAAATACCATAATAATTATATAAACAAATTTATATATATATATATATATATATATATATATATATATATATATATTTTAAAAAATAAACACAAACCCAACCCGGCAACCCAGCACCCATAGGGCGCGACCCGGCCGCGACCCCCCCAGAAGATTCGGGTTGCTCACCTGCAGCGGCGAACGGCGGCAGCACAGGCGCGAGGATGGGATCACGAGGCGCGGCGAGACTCGACGACTCCATAGGCGGCGGAAAGGTGGCACGAGGCGTCACGGCGGCTGAGCAGGAGCGCAGGGACGGAGATCCGCGGGGGAGCCGGCGGGTCAACGGCTCGTGCAGGAGCGTCCGACGGCGGAAGAACTCGGGGAAGGCGGCGAAGGCGAGGCTGGTGGCGGTGCGTCGTGACTCTGCGGGGAACGACTCGAGGTGAACAGTAACCAGAGGATGAAGGTAACGCTACTGTTCACTTCTTTTTCCCGATTTTCCTTTTCTGTATTTTCTTTCTTTTTTTCCCTATTTTCTTCTTTTTTTTCCTTCTTCTTTTTTTTTTTCCTTTTTCCGAATTTATTTTCTTTTATTTTCTTTCTTTTTTTCCCCACTCCCTCTCTATTTCTGTTTTTCTTTCTCTATATTTTTTTCTGTTTTTTTTTCTTTTCTTTTTTTCCTTTTTCTTTTCTTTTCTTTTTTCTCTCTTTTTCTTTTTTTTTTCTCTTTTTTTCTCTTCTCCTCTCTTTTTTCCTCTTCTCTTCTTCCTCTCCTTCTGCTTTCTTCTTCCTTTTATAAACGTAATTTATTGTGCATCATGTGAATTAACAATAATGCAGCTTGTCTGCATTACAGAGCGAGTCCGATCCGGACGAGAAAATAACTGATACCCCCTTAGTTATTTTCCGGTGTGATTTTCCGAGAAATTCCGAAACCCGAAAAATACCAACTTAGGCCCAAAAAATCCACGGAAAAATCACGAGCGCGGGAAAACTCTCGGTTTCGAAAAACGACTCCCGATTTACCTTGAATTAATTACCCAAGATTAATTCAATAGTAAATTACGGTAAAAAGACTTTTACAGTCCCGGTAAAAATCAAAAATTTTACCCGGGCTGTTACACTGATCAAGCCCGTGGATCTCACGGGTCATGATCCACTAAGCTGTTAAATATTTGACATTATCATTTTGATTGTAATGTAAGATACTAAGATTCTAAAAATATATTTTACAAAAAAATAATTTAGGAAAATAAAAATAAATTGGAAAACTAATAAAAGTAGGAAACTATATCATCCATTTAATTTAAAACCAATTTTAATAGAAATAAAATTATTATATAAAAAAAATAAATTAAATGTTAACTAATATAAAGAAGTCTAATTGTTACATAAAATGTGTGTAGTTAAGTTTATAATTGTATATTTTTTTATTTTTAAGGTCATAGGTTCGAATGAAAACAAAATTTTTGGAAAGATATCATTTTTTTTGTGTTGGACATTAAAGGTAATTTTACAAATTATAGGACATGAAATATAAATTTATAAAATCGTTGTACCTTGAAAAATTAAATAGTCTAGAAGGATTATTATATAAAATTAATAAATATAAATTTAAAGTGTTTAATTCTCATTGGTCCATTTGAGCCCTGGGTTTGGTACCCTAAACATTACCCTGGGTACCATATAATTCCCCTAAAACAAATGTTGTTTTCATATATAAATAGGGCAGCCTCATAAATTCCGTTTTGTCATATTTTTTTGGATTATAATGAATGCATTCAAGAAAGAAAAGTGTCCAAGCAATACAAAGTTGAACATAATAATTACACGTTGTTGGTATTGGTGACGTACCAAATATGTGACCATGGGCAAGATAAGGGCGGCAAATTACAAATTATAAGCAGGAGACACCATGTTGTGCTGCAATTTCGTTGGATTTGAATCTCTCGGGCTCTAGTGTGGATCCAAGAGTGTTGCTCTTTTGGGCAAAATCTAGTAAAGGCTTTATTTGACGGGTGCTTAGGCAAAGTAATAGCGAAGACCAACCCGAGATCTCACATTTCTTACCTTTTGCAAAAGTACCAATGCATTACAAGTCCATTGGTATATGTTCTTACTCTTTTTTCCAATTTCTAGCCAGCACAAATGTTTGAGGTTAGCTTTTAAATTCCAAAATATGTGAAATGCCTCAGCCATCTTTTCGATGCCTTCACTTGTTATCTTGATTGACACACTTCACTAGCAGTAAAACATAAGTAAAACCGAAGGAATCAGTCGGACAATGACAGTGGTTAAATTGCGGCAAAATAATAGAAAGGCAAAGCATCCATGTGAAAAATCGCATTCCCATAGAAAAATAAAATTGCAAACTTCTACTAAGCATTTCGTTCTCAACACACAAGCTGTTTTAATATAATGGATAAGAGGGACTGCAAAATTTCGTCCCCCAACAGAAGAACAAGGGAAAAAAAAGACCCATATCATAACCTAATTGCGTTTTGGAGTTGCCCCAAGGGCAGGGAATTGATTGGGATCCTCAACCCGAGGAGGGCCAGTAGGAGGACGGTTGAAGTGAGGAGTAGTATTTCTCGTCCTATGACCGTTACTGGCAATCGACGTAGAACTTTCCCCGGGGTTAGCAGAAGCATCAGATCTCCGGTCCTCACCAGTCCAACTTGGATTCAAGGCCTCCCCTTGGCCGCCACTTTGCCTCCCATTCACATTCAGATTCACATTCCCACCATCCCGTCTATCCCCGCCATTGGGCCTTCCACCATGGTTATACCTCTCACCTTGGTTCCTAGGGCCTCCATTGCTCCTCCAGCCGCCATTCTGTACCTGACCCTCCAACTGGCCACTGCCATTGCGCCTCTCACCCTGGAAATTGCGCCTCATGCTGCCATTTTGGCCCCGGTTGGCGTGACCGCGCCTCTGGTGATGGAGGCTGCCACTGCGCCGCTCACCCACCCTTTGCCACTCACCTTCATCGGCATTGGCCCCGTTGCTCTGTCTCTGTCCCTCACCTTGGAATCGAGGGCCACCATTGCGCCTATGACCACCCCTCTGCCTATCAGTTCTACTGATACCGTCACCATTGTGCCTCTCCACTCCTTGGGGCTTGTCACCCTTGCTTTGCCACTCACCTTCATCGGCCCTGGCCCCGTTGCTCTGTCTCTGTCCCTCACCGTGGAATCGAGGGCCACCACTGCGCCTATGACCACCCCTCTGCCTATCAGTTCTATTAATACCGCCACCATTGTGCCTCAACACTCCTTGGGGCTTGTCACCCTCATGTGGTCCACGTCGTACACCATTGCTCTGATCTCCCTCGTTATTGCGAGGCTGCTCGCCCTCACTTTGAGGGGCACCATTGGGCGCCTGATGAACAGCTCCTTGTTCGGGAGCATTGTTAGGCTTGTTGCCTTCTTGGCCATTCCCGTCCTGGCCAAACCTCTCAAACCTAGGCTTGCGAATGAAAGGTTTTCGCATGAACTCAGCGGTTATTGTCTGCAACAAGAAGGGAAGTGTTTAAAGAAAATTGTTACCTAGAAATCGTGGTTTTTTTTTTTTTTTCATTTATTTTCAGCCTCTAGTTGGAATTTGAAACTCTAATTGCAAATTGAAATTTCGAACAATGTTTTTTATTTTTTGGCAGAATGAAGAGTAATCACAACAGTTCTTACCTTACTGGCTTTGTCCTCTTTTCTTTGAGTGTCTTTCTTAAGAGTCTGCTCCGCAACAATAATCTGTATACAAAGGGAAGAAATCCGACAGAATGAGATTCAAGTATGTAGAGTAGTGAGCCAATCGCAATTAGTTAATAAAAGACAACTGTTCTCTCTTACAGGCTTGCTATCCTCAGCCCTCTTCCCAACAAGCTGCATCGACTCAAAATCCTTGTCAAGAGTCACTTTTCTCCATTCACTCTTTCTGGCCAGTTCCGCCACTTTCTTCTCACGCTGAAATTGTTCATACTCTGCGAGAGTCATTAGCTGCAAGATAAACCACAAGTAAATATTGGTGTTCTGTGCCATGGACTCAATACAATCTAATACTCGGGGGCCGGTTGAGATGTAACATTACATTAACAGGGTTTTCCTCCTTTTTATCATCCGAACGAGTATGTGCAGCATCAAACTTTTTGTTTTTCGATTTCTTTTTGGAAATTTTCTTCTCATTCGACTCTTCCTGTCCCTCAGGAGTGGCCGGAACATTAATATCCCTGGAGTAATTAAACATTGAAGTTTAATACAAATTAACTAGGAAATACAACAAATCCCTAATGAGAAGCGATCAATAGATAGATAGATAGATGAAACAATACCCTTCAGCCACATTAGTGGTTTTGTTTTCAGCCTCAACAGCATCTGCAATAAGGTCCTTTTTATCGGTGCTCATATTTTCAGAGGCATCGACTGCTTGTTGAGGCACATTCTGATCATCACTTAGAATTTCGGATACAATATCAGTCCCACCCTCCTCGCCGTCGTTGGAAACCTGTACTTGCTCATCGCCGCCAATATTTTGTTGGGCTCTCCGATCAGTATTGGCCCTGTTGTTTCTTCTACGGCCATCGTTATAATTATTGTTACTGTTTTGCCTATCAGGGTTTGCACCAAACTGGGAATTCTGTTGCCTATTGTTCCACCTTGGCCTCTCTGAAAATTTCCAGGAAAAAAAGGGGGGGGGGGGGGGGGGCATTAATGGATGGTCAATTCTAATGGTAAATAAAGATTTTAAACCCTCGCGTGCAAAAAAGAAAAAAAGATCATATATAAACTGCAATCGATTTTGCTCGATATCTCAGGGGTTATTCAACGTAGGCGCGCAATAAATTAATATCCCCCAATTATTCGGTTAATAAAAGAAATAACTGATTAGTACTATTGTTATTGTAAAATTAACTAAGAAAAATATGGGCAAGAGAACAAGACATACCACCAATACGAGGATACTCAAACCTGAGTGGAACCCAAGTCGGTATCTTACGGCGTTCTTCTTTGCCCTCCTCCACCTGAGGAGCCATCTCCTCCTTCTCGCGATTCTTTTTCTCTGTGGTGAGTGCTTCACTGATATCCTCGACTTCCTCCTCCCTGTCTAAGTCGTCTAACAGGGCAAACATGTTTACAGCCGCCATCTCTTACAATGAGACTAGGTTTCGGGTTCCAACAACAAATAAAACCCAAAACCTAAAATCGTCGGCGGGTAGGGTTTTGAGTACTTGAAAAAAAGGTGAAAGGCTGATGGGATATCTTTACTGGGATTCTCTACTTATTTATAGCGGACTTTTACTTGGTAAAGTTAAGCAAAAGGCGTTTACTTGTCGGACAAGTCAAGGACTCCCGTAGCGTGATTTATGGGATTGTATTCCCTTCGTTTTAATGTTTTCCATATTTATTTTTTTAACTATTTATGATTCTTTTACAGTTGTGACCTTATCCAAACATGGCAACGATCAATTTTCTTTTTTTTTTTTCAAAGCCAAATATATTTTATTGAAATTGATTAGGAGCAAAAACTATTTTTTCCGTTTCCATCTCGTATTTGGAGCTTTGCCGAATTCTATCCTGCATACACGAAAATTTGAACACCAGACCCATTCAAGCTAACAAAGTTGCTTGCCAATTAGATGAACTCCACGTTGCTGCCAAAACACTACATAAAATCTTACCATGGAGCAGTGAGAACGAATTTCTAGATGCTCCTAACTTTTTTTTTTTTTTTGAACGGTGATGCTCCTAACTTTACAACCAACTAACAATCTCTATTTAAGTTTCCATTCTCTCATTAAACTTTACATCTCACCATATTGTGTACAAATGCTTACTTATTCATATAACGGTTTTTTTTTTAAAATTGAAAATTTTAATATTTTGGATAGAAATTAGCAATACATAAACGAATAATACTATTTGAGTACAACAATACTATGTTTTTCTAAACTGACTATTATTTTCTTTATGTCAATAGCATTTATTATTATGTAATTACAACGATACATACAAATAATGAATAAATTATTTGAAAATTTATAATTTCACATTGTAATGAAATAACAGTGGCAAAAAAAAAATTATCCGTGTTGTCACTGTCCGCTTTTGTCTGGGTTTGTTATTAAATCAACTTTGGCATGCAGCTTAGATCTACTATAGACTTGGGCTCTTGATCTATATTCCCTTTCTCCCCCAGCCTCTTACACCCCGTGCCCTGAAGAACAAATGGCATTACTTCCACGAAGCTTGTAGCTTTCAGGCCCAATTAGTGTATGAGTTGAAGATTTATCCAGTAACAATTGGAAAAATTAAGATCAATACCCAGCTCAGAGTCAAAATGCCAGCTGCTGCAGATGAAATGTTCAGCCCACCAAAACATTTAGAGGGAGCCATAAAAAAGAAGGGAAAAATAACATTATTCTTAGCCTGTTGTAAAACTGGAGGTGAAAAACACACCTTATTGATGGTAGTAATATTGACTTGATGGTAATAATACACTTTTATAATAATACAACTTTGATGGTAATATTACAAATGGAGAAATAATATAATTATACAAAGATGGAGGGGGCTTAAGGGAGGTATATAAGAATGAGGAGAGAGGAGTTTATGTTAGGAGATCCAAAAGTAGAAATGTGATGGATGAGGAGGGTATTTGTAGGTGAAAAATAGGAGGATAAAAACAAATAAGTTATGTTGGATAATAAGAATAAAATTACATGGATTTAGGTAATAAAAATGAAGACAATGGAGGTAGAAAGGTAGATGGAAAAAAATTCAAGTGAAAGTTACGTGGAAGGGTAAAATATTTACCGGGAATAAATTCGGATACTGTAAAATTCAGTTTTACTGGATGGTAACAATGACATTCACCATAATTTATTGACAACACTCCTCC
The DNA here is from genome assembly GCA_028386065.3 of Turnera subulata. Classification (NCBI taxonomy): domain Eukaryota; kingdom Viridiplantae; phylum Streptophyta; class Magnoliopsida; order Malpighiales; family Passifloraceae; genus Turnera; species Turnera subulata. The sequence continues at coordinate 111,754 of JAKUCV010003458.1, read as the reverse complement.
TTGAATGTCATTGTATTTTAGATAGAATGTGCTTAGGAAAAACTGCCTCGTTAAAAACCTTACCAAGAAAAACCCAGTGGGACAAAAACTTGGTGAAGAAAAAAAAGAGTGCAATGCGTATTCTACTCCCCCTCATTTTGACCTCCCTTAATGTCTTAAGATCATCATATGCAAAACTCTTTTACCAACTTTTCAAAGGCTGAAGTGGGAAGTGGCTTCGTAAATAAGTCTGCTCGGTTGTCACTTGGACCAATCTTTGATGTATCCTTCCTTCAATTGGGCAATACAAACAGCATTATCTTCATGAATTGTTATTGAAACATCTTCCTTACCATCTAATCCACATGAATCTTGAACATGCAGCATCATCGATCTTAGCCAAGCATATTCTCGATTGACTTCATGTATGGTTACAATTTCTGCATTATTTGAAGAGATAGCATCGAAATTTTGTTTGTGGTCGCCAGGATACTTCATGTATCTGCCTGTGCTTTATGTGGATTAAAAAAAATTGACCTGCATCTGTAAAACTAACTATATGCACTTTGGCCTCACAATGTTAAAATAATTCCATATACCAAGACAATGGAATATGTATTTATATATTATATTTCAATATAAATACGTTAGAGCAAAGTTATATCTTGCTAATAAATTTATAGTAAAAGCTTCCGGCTTTACGTTACTAGCAAGATAAATTGCACTGTAATGTGGTACTTCGGGACCAATCTAATTTTTTCAATTTTTTTTCAACTCAAACTCTTTCTTGAAATATAGCACGGCATTTGGAAACTTCTTCGGGAGTCCCAATAATATTTAAATCAAAAATAATGAAAAACTCACATATAGATCTAAATCATTAACATAAGTAATAAAAATAAATTCAAACATGTACTGATTAAATAAAACATTCATAACACATATGCAAAAATAATTATACTATACATACCCAAATTAATTCAAATGTAAAGACCAATTTAGTTTAATTGACTATATTCCCGGAAATTAGTTGCTTCAGACAACTTGAGTCCTTCAAGAATTCTCATGTATACATGGATCCATATAAATAGGCTGTAAAAACATCCACTAGACGCATTTCTCGTTTTTCATGTATTACCAGATTTATCAAACACTGAATAATTGCATCCACCATAGGGGAGTATATCTCCACATAATCAATACCAGGTCATTGGGTAAAGCCTTGTGTGACAAGCCGTGTATTATATCTCACTATTTCATTTTCTTCGTTTCTTTTCCGCACAAATACCCTTTTGTAATCGGCCAGTTTTATACCATCAGGTGTTGGGTCTACAAGCCCAAAAATTTCTCGCTTCATGAGCGAGTCTAACTCAGTCTTAATTACGTCTCTCTATTTTGGCCAATCATTTCTATACCAGCATTCATCAACTGATTTGGGCTCTTGATCCCCATTTTTTTTCATAATATTTAGCGCTACATTATATACCAAAAATTTAGTCAACTGTTATTTCACGTCGGTTCCATCTTGTTTCCTGACATAGTATAATTGATCGAGATCTCATCATTTTTTTTTTCAGGTACCTGAGTTACTTCTGGAACTTTATCAATTATGTCTCGAACCTCTTGTGGAGGATTTTTCAGTTTGAACCTCTACTGGAGGTCTTATTTTCTTATTGGGACCATCTTGTATCTTTGCTCCATTTTCTCTATTGATAATTTTTATCTTTGGAGCTGAGTGGTATTCCACGCTTCTGGCATACTCTAGATTCATTTACATTCTTTTATTGTTCTTCAAGAACATCAACTCGAACAGGAGCATTTACAGCTGGTATATAAGAATTGGTCCCTCTATTTAAATCAATAAATACGTCTGGCAATTGATTTACTAAATTTTTGCAAATGAATCATCTTTTGAACTTCAGGTTCACACTAATTTGTTCGAGGATCAAAACTAGATATTGATATAGCATTTCAATAATCTCTTGATTGAGCTGCTTATTTTCTCCCCCTAATGTTGGGTAAACACTTTCATCAAATTGACAATAAACATTTTCAGTTTGAACCTCTAATGCAGGTTTTATTTTCTTGTTGGGGCCATCTTGTATCTTTGCTCCTTTTTCTCTATCGAGAATTTTTATCTTTGGAACCGAGTGGTAGTCCACGCTTCTGGCGTACTCTAGATTCATTTACATTTTTTGATTGTTCTTTAGGAACATCAATTCTAACAGGAGCATTTTGTCACGGGCCAAGAGTGTGGTGCAGCTGATGCACACTCTCACCGTGGCACAAGCAAGATTGTCCCTTAACTTGTAAGCCTACGACACAAACACAACAAAGAGAGAACCAAGAGAATAATAAAGCAAGAGAAGTAATTGGGACAAGACTCGGTATTATTATTAATAAACCATCAACAACAATACACGCCCAACAATCCCCCCTCACGTGTCCAATTTATATAGGTGCCGCAAGGCTCTCTCCTAGTTTGACAGTGTTAAGTAATCCTAGTCTAATACAAACTCAGTTTACTTAACCCCCACATAAACCCAATCCTAATACAATAAGGTTAGCTGCTCCTAGTCATACAAGGATTCCCACCATACAAGCAATTTAGTGTCCCAACCCAATTCGTGTTAGTGTAATGCCCAAAAGCCAATCATTGATCATATTTATAATCATGTATATTTATTAAGATTTTATTCCAATAAATATGTTTATCAGTGATAAATGCTTGCACATTTTTATAACTTAAGAATATTTTATATTCTTGAAATGTCCCTAGTCGATTATTATTATGGATGGGTTGTAATAATAAATTAAGACTAGCCTATATTGAGAATTATATGAGATATGAATTCTACATATGGGTACAAGTTAGAGAACTTGAGGACTGGACTGACCCGACATAAGAACACTACATGGACTGTTATATATGTTGTCATTAGTGGTTCTTATATGTATTGTCCTTAGACCTGAGATCATCAAGGTTCCCAACATGTGAGTCCTATACTTTGATATTACTCTTAGTTACCCGTAACTGAGTAAACCTTAGAGTAATTATTTAGTATATGATGTAATATGTAGTGGGTTTTGTATGATCAAAATGGAATTTTTCCAACCCATATAACGGGAATATTATCAGTTGGGCCCCTTGATAGAGTTGAACTGTAAATGCATGGCCATGCTCGGATTAAATGATATGGGGATATCATTTATATCTGTTTTATGCAGTTAACTCGGGGATCAAGAAACCTTAGATCAAACATATACGAGAATGACATATTCCATGTCTCGTGTTTGATCTTTATATAATGGGATGAAAGGATAATGATATTTTCCGAGGCATAATGAATCAGTACTGATCTGGTCACTTGGGTAGCAATGATGTGTTGCTAGACACCGCTCATTGTTTATAATTATAAATGAGAGTTTATAATTATTGCCAACGTGATTAGTGCCTACAGGGTCACACACTTAGAACTGTTGATTCGAGCTAGTGGTTAAACCATAGTTGGACCATAGTTCGACCAGGATATTGAGCTAGTGGTTGGACCATAGCTCGACCGGGTCGTGTGGGTTGATTAGGTTCATTAATTGCCAGACTTTTGAACCAGAATTATTGCCCAAGATGATGTGTAATCCCATATATGATGATATATATGTTTAATGGCATAGTGTAGCATTAAGTCATAGTGGAAACATAATCATGAAGGATAAGGCATGATTATGTTGGCCAATAACTTAATAAACTATGCATTATGTGTTGTGTGTAAAGGATTGAGTGTATAATCAGATTATGCACATTTATTTCAGACTAAGCACACACACTTCATTAGAGAGGAAACACATCAAACACTCTCTAGGCTCTTGCTCTCGGAAATTCTGCAGCTAGCACTGCGGTTCGGGAGTGCTCGGGTTAGTGATCGTGTGACGGTTGCTAGCAGTCATCAATGGTTCGTGTGGATACCATAGAGGAGTCAGATTTTTGTCCGGTTCATGCTGATTCGGATCATCAGTTGAGTGTAAGAACTCAACCAATTTCAGGTACGAAAATTTTGTTATTCGGTTTACCCCGTTTCACATGGATACTCCATAAGTTCCGGGTTTTCCGCTATGCATATTGTCTCTTTGTTTGCATACCCGGTTACTTACAGTGGTAGCGGAGCCTCTTGTGAAACACTAAATCGAATTAGTTCCTTATGTGGATGATATGCTATATGTGATGTGGTTTGATCATGATTGTATAAGCAATATAACTTGATCATAGTTTATTATGCATCTGTTGTATGTATGTTTAAACTAGATCATTATGATTCTCATATATGTGATATGTTGAAGTCGGATCCGTCAAAGGTGTTTGACAGCAAGTTCTTGATTGGTATATGATATCAATCAAAGTGTGTTTTTGGTAGGAAGTCGAATGAGTTCGGCAAGATTGATTGAATGGTATATGATACCAAAACATTGATGTTTAAGATGTAAACATCGATGTTCTCTTTGGTTGATAATCCGCCGAGGGGTTCAAACATCGATGTTTATGTTCCAACATCGATGTTCTCTTGACCGATTGCATTTCAAGATGTTTTTGCAGAAACACTGTGCAAACATCGATGTTCACTGTTCAAACATCAATGTTTAAGATGTAAACATCGATGTTCTGAGCATTCGACCAATTATTTAGAGTTCCAGAAACTACAAACATCGATGTTTAAGTGTCAACATCGATGTTCTAGAATTCAGAAACTTCAAACATCGATGTTTAAGTGTCAACATCGATGTTCTAAGGAATCGCCAACCCAAAACATCGATGTTTAAGTGTCAACATCGATGTTCTGAAGGTTCTGCAAATTAGTTCGATGTTCTGCATGCTAGATAACATGTTCTTATGATCTTAATAATATATGAACAACATGTTGATTGCTTGTTAACATGTTTATCCTTTTATAATCATATCACATAGTTTGGTATGTTGATTATAAATGATTGTATATGCGATATATGATCACATGCATGTTATGTATGGAATGAGCACTCATCTTTGCTTAGATCAATACTTGGTAGGTTTGCTAAAGCAAAGTGCCAATGTTTATCCTAGCAAGATGCGATGACATAGTTGTTATGTATGGATATAACTTGTTAATGTAAATATTAAGTTCCTCATGTGTTGCCTTCCATTGATGAGCACTCATTTATGCTTAGATCAACTCTTGGTAGGTTTGTCAAAGCAAAGTGCCAATGTTTATCCTAGCAAGATGCGATGGGATAATTGTAATATCCAAATTGTTTGTCATGGGTTGAACTTAACTAAGTCATCTCAATAGGATTGGGGACCTAGAGGCAAAGAGTTGAGATAAGTCTATGAGATAGACAAGAACAAAAGTTGTTCACTCAACTATCCAAGAGTTACATGAGATGTAATTGACAAAGAGTTGTTTACCTAAATAACTATGATATAAGCAATTAGCCAAAGCTAACTTACCTTGTAGTGAAATATGGATCTTGGCCCACTTATTATCATCTTGATTTATACAGTGGGAGTATCATTTAATAAAATTCCTTGTTAAATGATTTTATGTATACATGACTCTGATTTTGTGTGAATTGATTACTGTAGAATTATCATGGCACAAAACACAAGTACTATGTCACTGCGATCAGTCCTTGAGAAGGAAAAACTGAATGGGAATAATTTCCTTAAGTGGCATCGCAATTTAAGGATAGTCTTCAAGCAAGAAAAGAAGTTGTATGTTCTTGAAGGGCCTGTTCCTAATGAACCGGCACCTAATGCTCCTAAGGCAAAAAAAGATGCTTACAAGAAGCATGTTGATGAAGCATTGGATGTTGCATGCCTTATGCTTGTCACTATGGACTCTGAGCTTCAGAAGCAACATGAGAACTTGGGTGCTTTCGATATGATCGAACACCTGAAAATGCTCTTTGAAGAGCAAGCCAGACATGAGAGGTATGAGACCTCAAAGGCATTATTCCAATGCAGGATGGCTGACTCATCACCTGTTAGACCTCATGTGCTCAAAATGATTGGATACATTGAGAGCCTTGAAGGCCTGGGTTTTCCTTTGCAAAGAGCGTTGGCCATTGATCTTGTCCTGCAATCGTTGTCGGATAGTTATAGCCAATTTGTCATGAATTTCAACATGAATCATCTTGACAAATCTTTATCTGAGTTGCTTAATATGCTGGGAACAGTTGAGCAACAGATGAAGGCAAATAAATCCACCAACATTTTGATGGTTGGAAATGGCAAAGGAAAGGGAAAAGCCAAGTTTAACAAGAAGAAGAAATCTACCAAAAGGTTTGGTTCAAGTGCATTCTTCTTCACATGTGCTGAAACCCAAAGGTGGTGTTGTAAAGGAAGGACAATGTTTCCATTGCAAGAAACCTGGCCATTGGAAGCGTAATTGCCCTATTTACCTTGAGGAGGTGAAGAAACAGAAGGTAAGTAAGACTTCTACTTCAGGTATTTTTGTTATAGAAGCTAATATTTCTATCTCTGCATCATGGGTATTAGATACCGGATGTGGATCTCACACTTGTGTAAATGTGCAGGATCTGAGAAAGAGTAGAAAATTAGCAAAGGGTGAAGTGGACCTACGTGTTGGAAATGGAGCAAGAGGTACTGCATTAGCCGTAGGGACTTATTATCTATCTTTACCGAGTGGTTTGGTTTTGGAGCTTAATGATTGCTATTATGTACCTATTATAAGCTGGAATTTGATTTCTGTTTCTTGTTTGGACAAGAAGGTTTTTCATTTGTAATAAAGAACAACTGTTGTTCTATTTATTTGAATGAAATTTATTATGGTGGTGCATATTTAAGCAATCATTTGTACGTTCTAAACAAAAAAAAATCCAATCTATAACATTAACTCGAAGAAGGCTAAATTAAACGATTCTAATACGACCTATCTTTGGCATTTTCGTTTGGGCCATATAAACGAGAATCGTATTTCTAAACTCCGTAAGGATGGGCTTTTAGACTCATTTGATTTTGAATCATTTGAGACTTGTGAGTCATGTTTATTGGGCAAAATGGCAAAGGCTCCTTTTGCTGGTAAAGGTGAAAGAGCTTCAGACTTGGTAGGCCTTATACATTCTGATGTATGTGGACCTATGTCAACACAGGCTAGAGGTGGTTTTAAGTACTTCATAACCTTTACTGATGATTATAGTAGAAATGGCTATGTGTGTCTTATGAAGCACAAGTCAGAATCCTTTGAAAAGTTCAAAGAATTCAAGAATGAAGTACAGAATCAACTTGGTAAGAGTATTAAAATGCTTTGATCTGATCGAAGAGGTGAATACTTAGACCAAGAATTTCTTGATCATCTAAAGGAATGTGGTATAGTATCACAACTTACTCCACCAGGTACACCTTAATGGAGTGGTGTATCTGAAAGGAGAAATAGAACTATGTTAGACATGGTTCGTTCTATGATGAGTTAAGCTGGTCATCCTTCTTCATTTTGGGGACATGCTTTATTGACTCCTTCCTTTACACTTAACCGTGTTCTATCTAAATTGGTTAAGAAGACACCATATGAGATATGGACTGGGAACCGTCCCAGTTTGTCTTTTATGAAGATTTGGGGCTGTGAGGCTTACGTAAGACAACAAATATCAGATAAACTCGGCCCTAAATCTGACAAGTGCCTTTTTGTTGGATATCCTAAAGAAACTAAAGGATATTATTTCTATAATCCCACAGAGCAAAAAGTGTTTGTTGCTCGTACTGCTATTTTTCTAGAAAGAGAATTTATTTCTAGAGAGATCAGTGGGAGAAAAATAAAACTCGAAGAAGTTTGAGCACAACAAGAAGCTATAGAGGCTGAGATGGAACAAGAACAGGAACCGCAAGTTGTTGTGGGTGAAAATCCTGTATCTGTAACACATGGACCACGTAGGTCTGATAGAACTCGGTATGAGCCTGAGAGATATGGATTTGTTTTGAGTCATACTGGAGACGTAATGCTCATGGATGAAGATGAGCCCACTTCCTATCAGCAGGCTATTACGGGTCCAGACTCTAAGAAGTGGCTAGAAGCCATGAATCCTGAGGTGGAATCCATGTATGAAAACAAGGTTTGGACCTTGGTTGATCCACTTGAAGGGGTAAAACCCATTGGCTGAAAGTGGGTCTTTAAGAAAAAGACCGACATGGATGGTAATGTGGTTACCTTTAAAGGGCGGTTGGTTGCGAAAGGTTTCAAACAAGGTCATGGTATTGACTATGATGAAACTTTTTCGCCAGTTGCCATGGCTAAATCCATCCGAATTTTATTGGCTATAGCTGCATACCATGATTATTAAGTATGGCAGATGGACGTCAAAACCGCTTTCCATAATAGAAATCTTTTAGAGGATGTGTACATGACATAACCTGAAGGTTTTGTCACTCTAGAGAATGCAAATAAGGTATATAAGTTGCAAAGATCCATTTATGGATTAAAGCAAGCTTCTAGGAGTTGGAATCTTCATTTTGATGAAGTAATCAAATAGTTTGGTTTCATTAAAAATGAAGATGAGCCATGTTTTTACAAGAAGGTTAGTGGGAGCACTATCGTTTTCTTGTTGTTGTATGTTGACAACATTCTACTCAATGGGAATGATATTCCAACACTACAGTCTGTAAAGACTTGGTTAGGAAAGAATTTCTCAATGAAGGACTTAGGTGAAGCTGCCTACGTGTTAGGTATAAAGATCTATAGAGATAGATCCAAAAGGCATTTAGGTCTAAGTCAAAGTACATATATTGACAAAGTTCTTAAAAGGTTTAGCATGCAAGATTCCAAGAAAGGTTTCTTGCCCATGTCACATGGCATATCTCTCTCAAAGAATCAATGTCCTAGTACATCTAAAGAGAGAGAGCGAATGAGTAAGATCCCTTATGCATCAGCAATAGGATCTATCATGTATGCCATGCTATGTACTCGACCAGATGTCGCATATGCATTGAGTGTCACAAGCAGATATCAATCTGATCCCGGTGAAGGTCACTGGACAGCAGTTAAGAACATCCTTAAGTACTTGAGAAGGACTAAGGATGCATTCCTAGTATATGGAAGCGTTGATGAGCTTGTTGTAAAGGGTTACACAGATGCTAGCTTCCAAACTGACAGGGATGACTTTAGATCGCAGTCAAGATATGTGTTTTCTCTTGGAGGTAGTGTTGTATGCTTGAAGAGTTCAAAGTAAGAAACAGTTGCCGATTCTACCACTGAGGCTGAATACATAGCTGCCTCTGATGCAGCAGAAGAGTCTGTTTAGATTAAGAAGTTCATAACTGAACTTGGGGTGGTTCCGAGCATTCACAGTCCGATTGAGCTCTATTGTGACAACAATAGGACAATCGCACAGGCTCAAGAACCTAGAAACCACCAAAGATCTAAACATATACTCCGACGCTACCACCTTATTTGAGAGATAATTGATAGAGGCGATGTGAGGCTGTGCAAAGTTCTTTCTGAGAACAATGTAGCAGATCCTTTAACTAAGCCGCACACACAGCAGAAGCATGATGGTCATGCTAGATCCATTGGTATTAGATACATGGATGATTGGCTTTAGTGCAAGTGGGAGATTGTTAGTGTAATGCCCAAAAGCCAATCATTGATCATATTTTATAGTCATGTATATTTATTAAGGTTTTATTCCAATAAATATGTTTATCAGTGATAAATGCTTGCACATATTTATAACCTAAGATATGGGGATATCATTTGTATCTGTTTTATGCAGTTAACTCAGGAATCAAGAAACCTTAGATCAAACATATACGAGAATGACATATTCCATGTCTCGTGTTTGATCTTGATATAATGGGACGAAAGGATAATGACATTTTTCGAGGCATAGTGAATCAGTACTGATCTGGTCACTTGGGTAGCAATGATGTGTTGCTAGACATCGCTCATTGTTTATATTATAAATGAGAGTTTATAATTATTGCCAACGTGATTAGTGCCTACAGAGTCACACGCTTAGAACTGTTGATTCGAGCTAGTAGTTAAACCATGGTTGGACCATGGTTCGACCAGGATATTGAGCTAGTGGTTGGACCATAGCTCGACCGGGTCGTTTGGGTTGATTAGGTTCATTAATTGCCAGACTTTTGAACCAGAATTATTGCCCAAGATGATGTGTAATCCCATATATGATGATATATATGTTTAATGGCATAGTGGAGCATTAAGTCATAGTGGAAACATAATCATGAAGGATAAGGCATGATTATGTTGGCCAATGACTTAATAAACTATGCATTATATGTTGTGTGTAAGGGATTGAGTGTATAATTAGATTATGCACATTCATTTTAGACTAAGCACACGCACTTCATTAGAGAGGAAACACTTCAAACACTCTCTAGGCTCTTGCTCTCGGAAATTCTGCAGCTAACACTGAGGTTCGGGAGTGCTCGGGTTAGTGATCGTGTGACGGTTGCTAGCAGTCATCAACGGTTCGTGTGGATACCATAGAGGAGTCAGATTTCTGTCCGGTTCTTGCTGATTTGGATCATCAGTTGAGTGAAAGAACTCAACCAATTCTAGGTACAAAAATTTTGTTATTCGGTTTACCCCGTTTCACTTGGATCCTCCATTAGTTCCGGGTTTTCCGCTGCGCATATTGTCTCTTTGTTTGCATACCCGGTTACTTACAATTCGAACTCCTATATGCACTAGGATTCCGAGGTCGTGACATTCTCTACCACCTATTCTTGCAACGCCCTCGTTGCAATCCGATGATGCGCCATAACTACTCGACCCTCGAATAGTTACTTTCGATGTTCACGCTTCTACTTCGCCATGTGAAAATCCTTCCACTCCTCGAAATGCCAAAGCCAACGAACCATCAAACCAAATCCATGCTTGTGATACAACCATGACTCATGCCCAGCCATATCCGGTTCCCAATCATTTGCATGCCCACTTGAACTTTGGCTACAATCCTCGCAACCTCGAATAAGTGAAACCCGCTGCTCATCATGTAATCCTATGACTCCAAGCAATGTCCTTGTACTTGTATCCCGTCGCTCACCATGTAATCCTATATCTCCAAGCAACGTCAATGAACCCGTCTCTACCCCGAGAACGTGTCCGTCTGCGTATCCTCGCACCCGATGTAAGAACCTACATTATACCCCAAGCTTCATGCCAACTCTACCCATTTTGCATTCCTCGCTGGAACCTTCCCCACCACCTGAACCATCACAGTCCCTTGTGAATAAAAAGCACCCGATCTCTGTCTCAAAATCTGCCCGTGAAAGAACTATACCTCGCTCCCTCAACGGTCCCTCAATCTTGGATAAGCCAGGAATGTCCGTCTCATTATGCCATGCAAACCCGCACCCAGCACCAATGAACGTCCTAACACCATGTCCACCATCCATAGAATGAGTCGCATTCTCACCCGTCAACCGTCGTTTGTGTGTGTCCAGGATCTCCGTAAAATCCAAAACACCAACTCTCTAGTCCGGCATCAATCCGCAACAGTCTTCTTGTGTGCCACAAAATTTCCACGCAATCCGTCCAAGCTTGCCAAGTGAAACTTCGAACGAAGCTCTCCTCACCCGCAATTCACCAAAGACTCCCTGCATAATTTTGCTCCAGCAACAAAGTTTGACCTTGCAAAATCCCCTCCTAGATGCTCATAAAGTATCCACACTCTTTGCGGTCCAAGGTTCTCTCCAATTACACTCCCAAGAGTCGCCACAATTCGACCAAGAACCAAGCAAACCAAGCAACCCGTGCACTGTGTTTTCAAGCACCAAGAAAGTTCCATTGAGTCTAATCCTTCTCCTGAAGCTAAAAACTCACCAAGTTTTTCCTTGGAACTTGCCTTGAATCAACACCAACAACAGTCGCCCCAAAATTTCCATGCACCCGTGTACCGTCCCACGCAATTGCACGCCCAACCTGTGCCAATTGTGTGCATCCCCGCCAATTCTGCGCACCAGCCCACGCCGAGCAGTCCACCAATCTTCCAGCACGCACCACCAGCACCCAACCGCACCAAAACACGCCCGATCAGCTCGCTAACAACGCATCAGCACTCGCAGCAACGGTTTTGCAAATAATTTCAGCAACCAAGTGTGATCAAGATACAGAAAAACACCAAGAAAACTGAAGTAAAAGCTTCAAATCCCTTCTCTGCCACCCTAGTCACCTTTGTTTGCTCCAAAGCTCCACAAACCTTGCGGTTCAAATACCAAGCCATTCTACACATCACCACAAGATGCACCAATCGTCCAGCAAAGAACACAACAATAAGATTGCACCTTGTCTAAGCACCAACAAAAGTCAACCAGGAAAAACAAATAAAACCATTTGATTCTCCTTCCCCTCTTGAAGCAAAAGAACCAGGTACCTTTATTTGAAGTCGCACTCCTTGTTCCTGCCCGAACCAGCCGCACTAATTCTGCCCAGTGCCGATGCACAACCCACAGCACCAATTCCAGCCTCCTGTCGCACTAATTCTGCCCGTCTCGTGCCAAAACCAGCAACACCTGCACGCATCCAGCAAGCAAATCCCGCCTCCAGCTCGCACCAAGACAGCCCACAGAAAAGAAATCGACAAGGCAACACCACAGAAAAAGTCAACCAACAGCAACAAAAAGATTCAACAACTCCAAAACAAAACCAAGCTTGAATTACCTTCAAGAGTGCGTGTGAATTTTTATAAAAAAATTCCGTACCAACCAGCCTTGCTGCAGCCCAATCGCAACAAAAAGCACACCAATTAGCACGCCCAGTCGAGCCAAAAAGGTGCGCCCAAACCCGCACCTGCGAACCAAAAAGGAACGCCTAGATCCGCACCCGCGAACCAAAAAGGCACGCCCAGATCTGTACCGCGAACCAAAAAGGCATGCCCACCAGCACCAGCAGTGCACCAACAGCGAACCACGGCAAGTTAAGCTCCGGTACCACTTGTCACGGGCCAAGAGTGTGGCGCATTGGATGTACACTCTCACCGTGCGACACAAGCAAGATTGTCCCTTAACTTGTGAGCTTACCACACGCAAACACAACAAAGATAGAACCCATAGAATAATAAAGCAAGAGAAGTAATTGGGAGAAGACTCAGTATTATTATTAATAAACCATCAACAACAATACACGCCCAACAACCCGCCCTCACGCGACCTATTTATAAAGGTGCCGCAAGGCTCTCTCCTAGTTTGACAGTGCTAACTAATCCTAGTCCAACACAAACTCGGTTTACTTAATCCCCACACAAACCGAATCCTAATACAACAAGGTTAGCTACTCCTAGTCATACAAGGATTCCCACCATACAACCAATTTAGTGTCCCAACCCAATTCGAACTCCTATGCACACTAAGATTCAGGACTCCTATGCGCACTAGGATTCCGGAGTCGTGACAATTTGCAACTGGTAGATAAGATTTGGTCACTCTATTTAAATCAATAAATACGTCTGGCAATTGATTTACTAAATTTTTGCAAATGAATCATCTTTTGAACTTCAGGTTCACACTAATTTGTTCGAGGATCAAAACTAGATATTGATATAGTATTTCAGTAATCTCTTGATCCAGCTGTTTACTTTCTCCCCCTAATGTTGGGTAAATACTTTCATCAAATTGACAATAAACATATCTTACTATAAATGAATCTCCAGTTGACGGTTTCAACTATTTTGTAACTGATGGAGATTCATACCCAACTTATATTCCCAATCTTCTTTGAGCAATCACTTTAGTGTTCAGTGGTGGAACAATTGGTACATAACCAAAGGTCTGAAGGTGGGAGATATTAGGTTTGTGACTATTAACTAATTGAATGGGGAGATCTGATGATAATTTGTTAGCCTGATGCGCACAAGTCACTACAAAAAAAGATGGAAATTGCGGGGGTTTATTTGCGGAGGTCGCGAAAAACCCTGCTACTGTTATCAAATTGCGGCACTCAATGTAACCCCCACAATTTGATTTATATTGCGGGGGTTATTATTGATTTTACGGAAGTTGAACCGTCGCAACCTGTTTTTAATGTTGTAGTACAAAAAAAACCTTCAATTTGCAGAGGGCTAAATGCCTAAACCAACCCCCACTATTTGTTTCCCTCTAGGAACATATTAAAATTTTCCGACTGATAAGCCGGGAAAATTTCCCTCGCTGCCCAAAAACTCAAAACTCAATTCCCTCACGAAAATTCCTAAGTCACGAAAATCAAAACTCAATCCCCTAATTCTAGCAAAACTCAATCCCCCCTCTCTGTAAAAGAAAAAACCCCTAAGTCAAGAAAATCACTCTCTACTGATTCACCGCCACCACTGCTTCCTCATCGGCGTCACCCTCGCTACCACGACTGCCCCCCACTGCTCCCTCATCGCTGTCTCCCTCCTCTTCCTCACGCCGAGGCAGGTTACAGGTAAACACCTCTTCGTGTCTCTTTTCTTTTCCCCTCTTTCTCCCTCGCTTTTTCGTGTGTGATTGATTAAAAAATTTGCTTCCGTTTCGGTTTTCCTGTAGTCCTCTGGTTTGTTTCCAATTTTCCTTTTTCACTAATTTTTTTCTTAAAAAAAATCTTTGCCGTGGTTTGGGAATAGTTCGGTCGTTTTGGGTTTGATTTTGCTTCCACACTCCGTTTTCTGATTTATTGGTAATCCTTCAATTGTCTGGAGCTACTGATTTTATTGGGGATTTTTAGAATACAGCTACTATTTGCAGACAAAACCCTCTTTGCAGAGAGACCTTTCTGTTTTGTGCGTGAAAAGTTATAGATCATCTGACAGTATAGACTTAGTTAATACCATTTTGACACTTATGTTTATCTTTCCTGCGATGCAATGAATTTACACGGCACAACTTTTTGATTTTGTGTAAATGCAGCACCTGCATTTTAAAAAGTAAGTAATGTATGCATATTGTTAGAATGATTTGGTGCAGCAGCTTGATTACCTTAGCTTCTAGGACTTGATTTAATAATGCCGAGTTATTGTTTCAAACACCCTTTTAAACATACAAATCAGAATCTGCTGACAGGTCTTGCTGATTTCAAACTTGTGATTGTCTGTGACTTACATATTCTCCATTTTTAGCAGTAGGTGAGAAGTGACAGGGATAATCAATACCGGAGATTATAAACACAAACAGTGAATACAAAACACAGAATGAAAGGGCAACAACACCATCTATCATTGGACATCTTGACCCAAAATGTGCAACACGCATGTGATGAGTTTATTTCATTTGTTTATTTTTAGGTTTTGATGTAAAATCATGAAGCAGACGAAATGAAGCTATTACAACCATTTCCACATCTACATCAGCCTCCCTGCAGATTATTTCCAGTTTAATTAGAAATTCATTTCCCATTTCTCCTCTACTTATTCCAGAACCCAAGGATTGACTCTTGAAGGTATTTGTTAGAAAGTTTTTTTCATTTATGTAATCACAAGCACAAGCATATGAGAAGCCTTTGATAGCTAACAATTGGATTTGGGTGGGAATCAATCGTGACCAACCAAAATTTTAGGTTTAAATTGGATGTTTCTGTGTTCTAACAATTTGACTGTGAAAGCTA
This sequence comes from Turnera subulata, assembly GCA_028386065.3. Lineage (NCBI taxonomy): Eukaryota > Viridiplantae > Streptophyta > Magnoliopsida > Malpighiales > Passifloraceae > Turnera > Turnera subulata. Next base: position 96,212 of record JAKUCV010003458.1, on the reverse strand, counting down.
AAGAAGAAGCCTATAAAAGGAGAAGCAGCATCACTTATTTTTGCATCTGTTCTTATTGTTTCTTTCTAGCAGTAGCAGAATGTTAAAATTCCTTTTTGCAGGTATTGCTTATCAGGATCTTCTGATTCTATAATCAGGTACATGTTTAATCCTCTTGTTCTGTTCCATGGGTTTTTCAATTTTGGTTTTGTTATCTAGAAGATACCGACTTTCTTTTCTTAACTATTTATGAATACTTTTGTAGGCTGTAGGACCTTGGGCAGCAGTGATGTGTGCATTCCTATGTTGTGCATACAGACTCTGTTTCGGCCCGACTGGTTCAGTGACTAAGGTAAGCGAGATAGTTTTGACCACATTTGTTGTAATTATAAACACTTTTGTTTTGTTGGGGAAAATGTTTGAAACGCCCCGACCCGTATTTACCAGCCTCAGTAAAAACGTGCCGGAACTGTAACGACCCAACCAAATAAAGCCCAGCATACAGTGTATACATCAGTAATTCTGGCTCAACAACCCAAAATATAAACATCAACAACATCACAACCGGCCCAAGGCCCAATAATAACAATAAGTAGCACAGCGGAAGACTTAATAACTCACAAAGACACTGTATACGACACTGATGGAAACTATGGATCCGAGTCCTGTCCAATGGATAACGTCGCAGGCTGTCTGGAATGCATCAAACCAAAACCACAAATGACTCAACCGACGGGATGAAAGCCCACAGGTGAGGGGTGAGTCCGAAGTGCTCACAACCATGGATAGACGAACAATATGCAACACTATAAATTACTCAAGGCCGAAAACAGGCAAAAACCGCCAAAATATACCAAACCAAAGACACGACCCAAAACTGGTCCAAGACCAAAAAGACTTAAACAAAATCCAATTTCCAATTTTATCTTTCTGGGCCCGTCACGATAAGCTAGGGGTCAAACCTGGTTCTCAACATATTTCAGGTGCCAGACCAAACCAAGAGAGCCTAGGGATCGACATCCCAAAATAGTAACCCAGGGATAGACATCCCAAATATAATCACAGGATAGACATCCCAAGCATAGACATGCTTATCACAAGTAACCCAGGTCATGGCCACCACAAAACAGTCTTAAACCATCGAGTCATACCACTACTTACCACGCGACAATTATATTATCATCATTCAAAATCAAATCATAGGGATCAACATCCCTAACCAAAATACCGGGGTAGACATCCCATCCAAAACCGAGGATCGACATTCTTATCACAAATTATTATTTAATCCATTATTCTTTAAACTAATGACACCGAGATAAACATCTAAAACTCAACACGAGGATAAACATCCCAAAAACAATCAAGACACTGGGACAAACATCCCGAATCATACCACAGCAAATGCAACACTCAACAGTGCAATAATTATCAAACTTAACAACCGAGTAATATAGGCACATAATGAAGGAAATCCATCCTCACCATAGCTGATTATCAATTATGGAAATGTCCGACAGATTCCAAGTCTGGTTCCTCAAGCAACTGCTCGTTACCAACTCCTATATCAAACAATAATATATGCACACATAAGATGATATGCAGATGCTAGACTAATACTGTGTACCGAAAAATAAATACTGACTCGTCTCGGTTACTCCCCGGGTTAATTTTCTATTATCATCATAATTCACCATTTATTTCTAGGTGTCAAAATAATACCGTACTTATACTTATATCCGGATATTATTCTGGTATACTTGATCAAATCCTTTCCCAAATTTTTTTTTCATATTCCAAAATATTAATTATTTTCCATATCTTATACTTTTTCAAATTCCATAATAATCATATATATTTTCCAAAATACTTTCATAATTTAATTTTCAAAATACTAACCATAAATATATATATCAGATTTTATTTCATCTTTTTATTATTTCCTTTAAAAGCTTGGACTGGGCCTGAATAGTACTGTCCAGCCCACTGCATAGAGCCCTGGCAGGCCCACGCAGCGGGCCCAATACACAGCAGCTCAGTAGATCCAAACCGAGCCCAAAGCGTCAAGCCTAACATGCCAGAACCCTTATCCATCAACCCAAACCCACACATCTCAGCCCAGGTACCCAGACTCAGGCGCGGGTCAACCCGGCCCGTGACCCACATCCGGGTCATCTCTTCCTAAGCTCACCTCGGGAGATGCAGCAGCGGCGACGAATGGACGAGGACGCGCGGCGTGATAGGGACGAGCAGGCGAGGCGGTGCGGAGAGCAGGCGACGAGGTGAGAGCAGCACGGCGGCTCGGCTGGGCTTGTCTCCACTGAACGGCGACGGCGAGCGAGGGTGAGGGCGAGCTAGCGAGGTGGTGACTCGGCTGTAGAAAGAGGCAGGGAAAGAGAAGAGGGTGGCGGCTTGATGTGGCAGTGCGTGGTACGGTGGTGGTGTGTGGTTCTCGGGTAAGTGGAGGAAGGGGAAGGTGGGGGTGATGACGTGGCAGTGTCGGTTGGGTTGTGTGTTTATTGTTTTGTTTTGTTTTTCTTTTCTTTCTGGTAGCTCAAGTTATTTGCAGTAGATAGTTTTTTACAGAAACTAAAGTGAAGGAAAGCTGGGTTATGGGGTTTGCAGGGAAGAAGAAGAAATAATGGTGGTGTGTGCAGGTCATGCAGGGAGATGGCTTCATCAAGCAGGAAAAAAAAACGAGGTGCACGGGCATCACAGGATAAAGCGGTCACATGTGACACAGGGAGAAGGCGGCGCCCAACTTAATTATGCATGTAAGTCGTGTATCGTCCTGACCAGAAAATAACTGAGGTACCCACTTAATTATATTTCTGATCTGCTCCGTCACGGTTAGCCTGATTTTTCTGAGGATTCCGGGACCCGAAAAATACCAACTTTGGTCCGTAAAATCCACGGAAAAAATCTTGAGCGCGGGAAAAACCTCGGTTACGAAAAACGATACCCGATTTACCTTGAATTAATTACCCAAGATTAATTCTTTTGGTAAATCACTGTAAAAAGACTTTTACAGTCCCGGTAAAAATCCAAATTTTTACCCAGGCTGTTATAGTCTACCCACCTTAAAAAAAATTTTGTCCTCGAAATTCCGTCTTATCCGTGGGTCCTACCACGATAAACTTCTGGCACACTCTGCCAGGTGTCCAAACTCAACGCGAGATACCGCTTATACCCTTAAGCGACATCACCTCCGCTTATAAAAACCGAACCTCATAACTGAGAAACTCACTCTCAGCCATGGACTCTCCACTAAGTTCAAGAACCACTTCAGACTCTGAGGACAACAGCTACATCAGTGGTACTGCTTTCCCGACAAGCTCTGATGAAGAACCTCCCAAGAAGCGGTTCAAGACAGACACCATCAGTCTGAAGGAAGATGTGGTGGTCTCCCCAAGACAGCGAAAGAAGCGTGCTGGCAAAGAAGCTGAGGATAGGAAGGGCAAAGCAACGGCTGAAAGCAGCACTCCACTGCAGACACTATCGCAGCTGAACGTCTCACAGAGGAAGGTCAGCTCGGCGGTGATGCAGATAGAACTGGCGTGCGCGGAACTCTTCCCTCACGTGAAAAACATCCAAAAACTTGTAAAAGATCTTGAGAAGCATGTAACTAAATAGAGTACCTCTTCTCAACATTGTAAAACTGTTATGAAATAAATAAACAAGCTTTTTCCTTTATTAAACAATTCTCTCTTTATAACATAAAAACTTATGTTAAATGGAAAACAAAACATTTTTAAGCAGAAGAAAACCAATAAGAAGGAACTAAAATCAAACATAATGATGTTAAAAACAGAACCAACAAAAGGAAGTAAAACCAACATAAAGAAATTAAAAACAAAACAAAACTCGTTTAACTAAGCCAAAACATAAAGAAGTTAAAACAAAACATGTTTTCTTGTCCGGTGTTCTAGATCGGTCGTAAACATCCTCGATCCCGAGAAACGTGACATGCAGAGCTAACGGTGACGTCGGTTTCCCTTGTGAAAAAGACATCCGTTAACTCGCAAGGCGATGATCACGAGCACGTCATGTGTCCCTCGAAAGAAATGTTATCCACTTGTTCACAAATTCCGCATGAGCCAAAAACGTCTGTCAAGTCTCGTATCCCTCCATGATGTCCAAACAGGTGTAAGCGTGTCGCACATGCACTCTACTCGAGGTATGGTCCCATCAACCTAGCCACAACGGTCACGAATGCATGTGATAAAAGATGCAGGAAAATATAGTAAAAGCCATAAAAAAAATGCCAAGGTAGCCAGGGCGATAGAAAATTGTGAGATGGGAAGGGGCTGAAAATACTTGCGTTGGTAGCCCCAAAACACACAAAGTGATGAAGTAATAAATGAGGTAACGGCAAAATTTTTCAAAAACAACACCTTGAAGAATGAAACGATTTGGAGCTTTGTGAAGGGAATCTGCTTTTCCCACCACCGAAAAATCCTTTAGACTCTCCCGGGGATAGGTGGGGTCTAAACTTTGAAAAAAAACAAACGGTAATCACGCTCCCTATAAGAGTATAAAAGACGGAGTGGTGAGATGCAAATCATCAAAAGTATTTTGAAAGAGAGTTTGTAACACGTTTAGAAAAATAAACACAAAACACATCCAGAAAAGACACAAAATCGCCAAGTCAGAATGCCTGCTCCATCATCTGTCTTCTTCGTCGAAGGTGCCTCCCTCGGCAGAAGAAACCGGCTGGCCTACAGTATGATCAACGAGCGTCCAGAAGAACTACCAAACGAGCTCGGCAGAATGCCCCGTCTAGTCTTCGTCGACGAACTCTACTCGTCGAGGTTCTTCGTCACTCCCATGGAAGAGACATTCTTCCTAGAGGACCAAGGCACCCTGAGGAGTTCCTTCTACGGCTCGGCCAATTCCGTCATGTTTTTCATCTCTGAAAGACTTCAGGAATTCAACCTAAAGTCCACTTGCCATTTCCTGGACCAAGGCACCTACTACCAGCTCTCGATGACTGCCCAAAGCATGCCTAGAGTCACTCGGTTACCCGCTACTTGGCCAAAGGCCCGACTACTGGTGTGGAACTACAGAGGAATCGGTAGGCGTTCCCAGGAGTTCTCGCGTATCCTGAGGGACCTGAAGAAACAGTACAAGCCCAACATGGTTCTTCTCACGGAGACCCAATGGCAGCCTGAAGACGATCACGGTGTCATCCCACTCCGGTTCCCTCCAGCAAACCGGTTCGAGCTTCCAGGCCAGAACAACGCAGGCGGCATGTGGTTCTCGTGGAACGACAACATCAGGGTGAATATCAACAATGAACCAATAGCTTCAGGGTCAACGTTGTTCCGAGAAGATAAATTTTTTTTATATAATATAACGTAATTTTAATGTTTGTAATATTAATATTAGTGATATTAGTAATATTTATGTTTTCGCTTATTTATGGCATCAATTACCTCTTATGTGTTTGTTCTGTGACAGCTGGGGTCCCTTGACTGGATCCATAATGTACTAACTAAATCTTATAAAATAATAAACAAATGGAGCAAACTATGCAAACAAGAACAACGAACATACAAGGACTGCCCAACAAGACCTAACGCCCGCTCCGCTACCAAAATGAAACGCCCCGACCCGTATTTACCATTCTCATGCCGGAACTGTAACGATCCAACCAAACAAAGATTTTGGCTCAACAGCCCAAAATATAAACATCAATAACATCACAACCGGCCCAAGGCCCAATAATAACAATAAGTAGCACAGTGGAAGACTTAATAACTCACAAAGACACTGTATGCGACACTGATGCAAACTATGGATCCGAGTCCTGTCCAAGGGATAACGCCGTAGCCTGTCTAGAATGCATCAAACCTGAACCACAAATGACTCAACCTACGGGATGAAAGCCCGCAGGTGAGGGGTGAGTCCGAAGTGCTCACAACCATGGATAGACGAACAATATGCAACACTATAAATTACTCAAGACCGAAAACAGGCAAAAATCGCCAAAATATACCAAACCAAAGACACGACCCAAAACTGGTCCATGACCAAAAAGACTTAAACAAAATCCAATATCCAATTTTATCTTTCTGGGCCCGTCACTGATAAGCTAGGGGTCAGACCTGGTTCTCAACATATTTCAGGTGCCAGACCAAACTGAGAGAGCCCAGGGATCGACATCCCAAAATAGTAACCCAGGGATAGACATCCCAAATATAATCACGGGATAGACATCCCAAGCATAGACATGCTTATCACAAGTAACCCAGGTCATGGCCACCACAAAACAGTCTTAAACCATCGAGTCGTATCACTACTTACCACGTGACAATTATATTATCATCATTCAAAATCAAATCACAGGGATCAACATCCCAAACCAAAATACCGGGGTAGAAATCCCATCCAAAACTGAGGATCGACATCCTTATCACAAATTATTATTTAATCCATTATTCTTTGAACCAATGACACCGAGATAAACATCTAAAACTCAACACGGGGATAAACATCCCAAAAACAATCAAGACACTGGGATAAACATCCCGAATCATACCACAGCAAATGTAACACTCAACAGTGCAATAATCATCAAACACAATAACCGAGTAATATAGGCACATAATGAAGGAAATCCATCCTCACCTTAGCCGATTATCAATTATGGAAATGTCCGACAGATTCCAAGTCTGGTTCCTCAAGCAACTGCTCGTTACCAACTTCTATATCAAACAATAATATATGCACACATAAGATGATATGCAGATGCTAGACTAATACTGTGTACCGAAAAATAAATACTGACTCGTCTCGGTTACTCTCCCGGGTTAATTTTCTATTATCATCATAATTCACCATTTATTTCTAGGTGTCAAAATAATACTATACTTATACTTATACCCGGATATTATTCCGGTATACTTGATCAAATTCTTTCCCAAATTTTTTTTTCATATTCCAAAATATTAATTATTTTCCATATCTTATACTTTTTCAAATTCCATAATAATCATATATATTTTCCAAAATACTTTCATAATTTAATTTTCAAAATACTAACCATAAATATATATATCAGATTTTATTTCATCTTTTTATTATTTCCTTTAAAAGCTTGGACTGGGCCTGAATAGTACTGTCCATCCCACTGCATAGAGCCCTGGCAGGCCCATGCAGCGAGCCCAATACACAGCAGCCCAGCAGATCCAAACCGAGCCCAAAGCGTCAAGCTCAACATGCCAGAACCCTTATCCATCAACCCAAACCCACACATCTCAGCCCAGGTACCCAGACAGGGTGGTGTGTGCAGGTCATGCAGGGAGATGGCTTCATCAAGTAGGAAAAAAAAAACGAGGTGCACGGGCATCACAGGATAAAGCGGTCACATGTGACACAGGGAGGAGGCGACGCCCAACTCAATTATGCAGGTAAGTCGTGTACCGTCCAGACCAGAAAATAACTTACGTACCCACTTAATTATATTTCTGGTCTGCTCCGTCACGGTTAGCCTGATTTTTCTGAGGATTCCGGGACCCGAAAAATACCAACTTTGGTCCGTAAAATCCACAGAAAAAATCTCGAGCGTGGGAAAAACCTCGGTTACGAAAAACGATATCTGATTTACCTTGAATTAATTACCTAAAATTAATTCTTTTGGTAAATCACTGTAAAAAGACTTTTACAGTCCAGGTAAAAATTACTGTTACAATGTTTGTTTTTTAATATATACATCTTTTGGCTGTTTTGACAGGACACTGCTGATTCAGTGAAGTTGTGGGAAGTCACCAGGGGCTTTGTGATCGAGGATTATGGGAAGGTTGCATTTAATTTTCTCTCTTGTGAATATTAATCACTTTTGGGTGCTAAATGCTTCCATGATGATATGTTTCACGCATGTGTGAGTGGCAATCAATTGTTCATATTGCTAACTCCTTAAGTAATGTTCAATGAACTTTGTCAGGTGTCAATTGAGGAGTAGAAAGAGCAGCTATTTGAAATGGTATGAGCATGTGTCTTGTGTTATTCTGGAGTTATAGAATGGAACATTGTTAGATCTCAGCAATCGTTTCCTTGATGCTCCAGGTAAGCATACCTGTATGGTTCTCGTTGGATACCGGGCTTAGAAGCTTGTTTGCACATTTGGACACCCCACAATGCTTTTCTGCAGAGATGTACTCAGCAGATCTTCATGTAGCAGGAAAACCAGAGGATGATAAGGTATTAATAAAACCACTTCATATGTAAACTGGCGTAAAAATTTTGGAAGGACGCAATTGACTTCCAATTGTAGATGATTCATATCCTCTATGCTCTACTCCTAGATTGCAGTTGACATCTTATTTTATGATGTCTTTGTATTTGCAGTTAAACCAACGAAGGATGGAAAGGACATGGAGTTTACCTTAGTGACTTGAAACTTGTTCTAGGACAGTACATGGTAGTTTATCCTTCAATTCTAAATTTTGCAATCACTAGGGGCTTGAGCTAAATTATGCCTTCTATTCAATTTTGTAGTACTTTTATTGAAATTCTAGGTGAATTCAATGTAAATAATTCTGAATTATTAATAAAGTTTATTTTTTATTGTCAATTGTATTATTTTTATTATTTCAATTTTAATGAAAGTGAAGAAAATCTAAATCTAAGTATTAAAATACTAATTTTTTGGAAAAAAATAATGATTGTGGGGGTTCAAAACCCCCGCAATTTTTTTTGAGGGCTTCAGTCAAATAACGGAGGTCATAAACCGCCACAAATAAATGCAAGTTAACCTCCACAATTTGCAAATTTTTTGGGGGGAGTGCTATATTGTTGGGGTTATAAACCACCGGAATTTCATAAACATAACCCCCGCAAATTAATTTTCAATTTGCGGGGGGTGCAGCAAAGGTCACCTTAACGATCCCCGCAAATTGTTTGTGGGAGTGGTAACAGCAGGGGTTTTTGAAACCTCCGCAAAATGCAGCGAAATCAATTTGCGGGGGTCAAAATCTCAGCAAATTGTATAAAAAAACCTCCGGAAAAGCCAGCTTTTTTTGTAGTGAGTGGTGCTGCATATAAAATAACATGTTCCCAGGTAGTAATGGGGAGTTTATTTCTCATTAGCAATGGTCTTGCAATCAATTAGAAATATTTAATAAACGATTCACCTAGATCGTTTTGGGTATGAACTTAAGCTATAGAATGTTCAACCATTATTTTCAATGATATACATTAACCACTGAAGGAATACACCAGTATTATCAAGACATATAGTCTTATAAAATAATTAGGAATATATACCCGCAATTGGCTTAATTATAAAAATAAGTGTGCAAAATGCCATTGTGTCTAATAAGTACACATTAGACCATCTAGTCGATGCATCAATTGAAACCACAAAATTACCTAGATGGTCAACATGGCGGATCTATTAGTCCGCGTACATGTCCCTGAATTATTTCTGAAATTGCTGGTGATTCTAAGCCAATCTTATCTTAGGAAGGCCGAATAATTAATTTTCCTTCGTATCAAGCAAGCACATAGAAATTCATTGAATTGTAAAAACTTCTGATTTTCTAGTGAATGACCAAATAAATTTTCAATAATTCTACGCATCATTATTGATCCGGGATGGCTCAACCGGTCATGCCAAACAAGAAATCCACGAGCAAACTTCTAGTTGGTGCCAGCTTCGGGCTATGCAAACTATGTATTTTAATAACTTAGACAAAATTATTTGCTAGCTTCAGACTAGTTGTGTACCAGCTTCATGCTATTGTTTACCAGCTTCATATTACTGTTTGCCAGCTTCTGGCTGGATATAGATCTGGCAAAATGGGTATTGACACGACAACCCGACACGAACCCAACACGAAGTTAGCAGGTATAGGCCAGAGATTTTCAACCCGTTTAGTTAAATGGGTCGACCCGACACGACACGAAAATTAGTAGGTTAGGTCGCGGGTTGACNTTAATAACTTAGACAAAATTATTTGCTAGCTTCAGACTAGTTGTGTACCAGCTTCATGCTATTGTTTACCAGCTTCATATTACTGTTTGCCAGCTTCTGGCTGGATATAGATCTGGCAAAATGGGTATTGACACGACAACCCGACACGAACCCAACACGAAGTTAGCAGGTATAGGCCAGAGATTTTCAACCCGTTTAGTTAAATGGGTCGACCCGACACGACACGAAAATTAGTAGGTTAGGTCGCGGGTTGACCTATCAGCCTGATAGGTACCTGTTTATAACCCGATTATATTTAGTGTATAGATATTTTACTGTTTTAATATAAGACTTATTTAATATTTAAGGCTGAAGTTACTAAAATTATCCAAAAATAATTCTATAAATGCTTTAAAATATTATTATATTATGATTCTACAATTTATTATTTTATTTAATATATAAAAAAATCTAATTATATGCCTATTTGCTTAAAAAATACAATGACTTGTACAAAATAGAAAAATTTTAAACTATTTTTTAGGCTTGTTAGACTTAATAAGTAACCCGCAGGTCAACCCGAACCCGACACGAGAATAGACGGGTTCGACACAACATGACACGATTATTAAATGGGTCAGGTCGGGTTGAAGATTTGGAACCCGTTTACCTATTCAACCCGACACGACAACATGAATTGCCAGGTCTAGCTAGATATGATAACTTTTATTGACTCGAATATTTGTATTCTAAAGGATAATACAGGTATTCTTTCAACACTTGTTTGTTACCTGCGGCAGTAGCCTTTGTAATATAGATATATTCAACATCTCTTTCACTGATTGTCTCAACATAGTATCCGTTTGAAACGAATATTAATAAATTCTTTTGAGACTTGAATAAAATATTCTTAACTTTTCTTTTATTATTGTAAGTAGGAAAAATTTTTACTCTTCAAGTGTATAATGAAACTTATGCTCTTTTAGAGTATAGTAAAACTTCCTCTCTTCTAGAGCATATTAATCTTTTCTCCTTACTTTACTAAAGCATTGTAAAATGTGTGCTCTTCCGGAGCATAGTAAAACTTGTGTTCTTCCGGAGCATAGTAAAAGTTGTGCTCCTCTAGAGCATAGTAAAATTTATGCTCTTTCGGAGCATATAAACCTCCTTCTCAATTTGAGGCTGTACTATCATATGCCACTTACAAATAATTTCCGTCTATTAAACACCAGCTAGTGGATTATGGAGTCAATTCTAGAGACTGATTTGTACCTCATAGCCGTTGGATGATGAGCTGATGGGTACTTTAGAGCCGTTGGATGAAGATCTATCTACCTACTCCCACTTGCTCAAGCTCTATATAAGGAAGAGGAATGCTTTTTGAAAAAGCATCCCAGCCAATTTGAAAATTGCTTTGAAGTCTGCAATTGTACTTACATCTGAGATATTTGTTGAGCTTACACTTGTGCTTATTCTTGTTCTCCAAGTTGTTTCCAAAGGTAGTGTTTTAGGCAAGACTAGTGTGTAGTTTTGCTGGGATCTCAAATCTAGGATTAGATTTGGGGAAAGGTTAGAGTTTGGCCTGGGAAAAACTTATAAAGGTTTGAGCTTAGCCTGCAAAAGCTTGTTTTTTGTAAAGGTTAGAGCTTAGCCTGCAAAAGCTTGGTTTCTGTAATAGGTTGAGGCTGATCCCATAAAAGCCTAAGTTAGCGAGAGTTTGAAATCCTAAATGAGGGTCCTTTAGGTAGTGGAGGTACTTGGTGAGGGGGAACCACTATAAATCACTGTGTTATCCTTTCCTTTTTCTGCTCTTATATATTTCTGCTTGTCTGTTTTGGGGGTAAGTGGTTTGTGACGAAACCATTTGGTTTGTCTGAAACCAAACGCGATTAAGGGGTAGCCTGATTGTACACCACCCCCCCTCCCCCAGGCCTATTTGGGCTAACAATTGGTAGCGGAGCCACGTCCTCAATACAAAGGAGTAACATCCAGAGGCAATGACCATGGCTTATGCGGGAAATAGCATCAATAAAGCACCCTACTTCAATGGTACAAACTTTGATTACTGAAAGTTCAGGATGAAGATCTTCCTTGAAGGCAAAGATCTAGAGATGTGGAACATAGTCCAACATCCTTATGTCAGACCACTAAGGGAGATGCAATTCTGGTCAAAAGAAGAGCTCAAAAAGGCTAAGCTTGATGCTCAAGCCAAGAATGTCCTTCTTTGTGGAATAAGTGAGAGTGAGTTCCAAAGAGTCAGATCTTGTGAAACTGCCTATGAGATTTGGAGGCTTCTATGTGTCACTCATGAAGGCACAAACCAAGTGAAGGAGTCAAGACTCAATTGTCTCATGAGAGACTATGAACTGTTTCAGATGGTTTCTGGTGAAACCATACAGGAGATGGATACTCGCTTCACAAATATGTGCAACAGCCTTGCAACTCTTGGGAAGGTAATCACACACAGAGAGAAGGTTGCAAAGGTACTTAGGTCTTTACCTAAGGAGTGGGAGCCCAAGGTTACTACCATAGAAGAAGCCCAGAACTTGAACACTCTCACCTATGATGAGCTGATCGGCAAGCTCATAGTGCATGGTTCCAAGTTTGAAACCAAGGAACCAAAGAAGAAGGTTCTGGCCTTAAAATCCCAAGAATCTGATGATGACAGTGATTCAGATGTTGCACTTCTTACAGAGAGATTTGTAAGATACTTCAAGAAGAAGCAACTCAAGGGAAGAAGTACTAGAGGTGTGAAGATTGATGAGTCTAAAAAGGACCCCCTGACATGCTTTGTTTGCAACCGTCCTGGTTACATCAAATCAGAGTGTCCTTACCAAAAGAAGAACAAATATGATTCTTCTAAAACCAAAGGAAAGAAGGTCATGGTTGCTTGGGATGACGCAAATTCTTTCAGCGATTCAGAGACAGATGAGGCAGCAAACGTGTGTCTCATGGCTCAAGAAGAATTTGAGGTAGATGGCTCACCTAACTTTACTTTTGATGAATTACAAGATGCTTTTGCTGAATTACATCATAAGTATAAAGAAGCTCTTAAAAAAAACAAAGCATATAAAAAGCGCATTGATTTACTTGAATATGATGCTAAAGTACATAGAAATGTATATGAAAAGCTTGATACTGCTCATATAGAAGTATGTAGGTCATATGAAACTTTGAAAGCTGAAAAAGTTGCTCATAGTGAACTAGAAAAGAAAAATATTTCTAGTATTGCTAAAAGTGAAATGTTGGTTACGGAAAATAGTAAGCTTAAAGAGGAAGTTAGAGATCATAAACACTCTCTTGAGAAATTCACCAGTGGAACTGAAAATCTAAACATATTGTTAGGTCAACAAAGACACTCTGTGCAAAAAGAAGGAATAGGAGCTACACATGCGGTTTTTGAAAAACCAAACACTTCTGTGCATTTTGTCAAGGCAGGGTCTGATATACCTGTTATTACTCATGTGCATGCTAATAAACCATATCAGACTGCTAAAAATGCTAAAATAGGATCCATATAGACACATATCTCCTAACAGGGCACACAAACCAAATGATTCCAAAGTGGTTTGTAATAAACCAAACCAGTATGTGCCATTTGTTCGAACTAGGTCTGGAAAACCTTATACACCTAGGACAAACAAGTTTCCACTTAGGAGAAACTATCATATGCATTTACGTAGATCTAGTACATCTCATATTACATGTTATTTCTGTGGTAAAACTGGTCATGGTATCAGAACCTGTTGGTTTAAGAAGAGAAACAATAATGTGAAGTATATGTGAGTTCCGAAAGGAACAAAGCCTAACCTTGAAGGACCCAAGTCAGTTTGGGTACCTAAAACTTGATCATGTTGACAGGATACTAGGGATGAATGGAACTTGGACAGTGGGTGTTGAAGGCATATGACTGGAGACTTATCCATGTTTTCATCCCTAACTGAAAAGGACCGAGATAATGTAACTTTTGGTGATAAGTCAAAAGGGAAGATCCTTGGTCTTGGTAATGTTGGCTCTAACCCTGTTAGTGAGCATGTTTTATTGGTTGACAATCCAAAGTATAACCTATTAAGTATTAGCCAGCTATGTGACAAAGGATACAAGGTGGTTTTTGAGGCTTCTAGATGTTTGGTTTTAGATAAAAACCAAGTGGTTTTTATTGGCAACAGAAAAGGCAACATATATTCTATAAACCTATGCAATGTTTCTGACCGAGTTCAAGTGTCTAAGTGCAAGAACAGAGACACCAACCCTTTGGCATAGAAGGCTTGGCCATGCAAATTTGGAGCTCTTCTCAAATTTGTCCAAAAAGGAGTTGGTAAGAGGTCTGCCCAAGCTCAAGTATGAGAAAGAAACCACTTGCAGAGCCTGTCAGCTTGGAAAACAGGTTAAAATTTCCTTTAAACTTAAGCATACTATTTCTACATCTAGGCCCCTTGAACTACTGCACATTGACTTGTTTGGACCTATGAGAACAGTAAGTCTGGGTAGTAAAAGTTATGCATTTGTGGTTGTGGATGATTATTCAAGGTATACATGGGTGTTATTTCTTGCACAAAAAGAACATGCATGCTATGAATTTGGTACTCTTGTTAGGCGTCTACAAAATGAAAAAGGTTACAAGATTTAAAAAATTAGAAGTGATCATGGTGGAGAATTTGATAATCTTGTATTTAAACACTTCTGTGAACAAAGTGGCATTGAACACACTTTTTCGACTCCTAGAACACCTCAACAAAATGGGGTTGTTGAAAGGAAGAATCGAACTTTGCAAGAAATGGCTAGAACTATGCTTAATGAGCATAAGTTACCTGCCTACTTTTGGGCAGAGGGTGTAAACACAGCTTGTTATATTATAAATAGAGTATCATTGGGTCTTTTTGATTGAAAAGACCCCTTATGAGATTTGGTTTGATAAGAAACCAAGCACTGGTTATTTTAGAGTATTTGGGTATAAGTGCTACATTCTCAATACTAAGGACAACCTTGATAAATTTGAGGCTAAATCTGATGATGGTATATTTCTTGGATACTTTCTAACTAGTAAAGCATATCGAGTTTATAACAAGAGAACCTTGGTTGTTGAAGAAACCATGCATGTTGTTTTTGATGAGATTGACCCGTGTGATGCATATGATGATATAGTCATTGATACTATACCTGAGGATCAACCACAGATCATAAGCATTAATGGGACTGCTGAAAAAGAGGAAGAACCTCCTGAACAGGTTTCTCTTCCACTGCCCATGCAAGAACCAATCGTGCAACCAGGTTCACAACCAAACATGGAACCATGTGGTTCTGGAAAAAAACCAAACAATGCAGAACAAGGATCTACTTCTCATGGAAATATGAGAGCACCTAGGGGACACTCAACAGAGGTTATACTTGGAGACTTATCCAGAGGGGTGACTACCAGATCCTCATTATACAATGTCAACTCTCATCTTGCATTCCTTTCACAAGTGGAACCTAAAAGTGCAAAAGAGGCCATTCTTGATGAAAATTGGGTGATGGCGATGCAAGAAGAATTAAATCAGTTCAAGAGAAGTGATGTTTGGGAACTTGTGCCTAGACCTGCTAAGCATCCAATCATTGGAACCAAATGGGTTTTCAGAAACAAACTTGATGAGACTGGAGTTGTGGTAAGAAACAAAGCAAGTTTAGTTGCTCAAGGTTACAATCAAGAAGAAGGTATTGATTATGATGAGACCTTTGCTCCTGTTACTAGGTTAGAATTTATAGGCATGCTACTTGCATTTGCATTATATAGATCATTTAAACTCTATCAAATGGATGTTAAGAGTGCATTCTTAAATGGACATATCCTAGAAGAGGTCTATGTAGAGCAACCACCTGGTTTTGAAAGTCATGACCATCCTGAGTATGTTTATAAGCTTAAAAAGGCATTATATGGACTTAAACAAGCTCCTAGAGCATAATATGATAGATTAAGCTCTTATCTTGTGTCTAAAGGCTTCTCTACAGGCAAAGTTGATTCAACATTATTTGTTAGAACTAACAAAAGTGATGTTATTATTGTGCAAATCTATGTTTATGATATTTTGTTTGGAGCTACTAATGATTTGCTTTGCAAGGAATTTGAGAAGCTTATGCATAGTGAATTCGAAATGAGTATGATGAGTGAGCTAAATTTCTTTCTAGGATTCCAAGTTAAGCAGCTTGATGGTGGTATTTTCATTAACCAAGCTAAGTACACTCAGGAGTTGCTGAAGCGCTTTGGTTTGAGTGAAATCAAGCCTAGTGCCACCCCTATGAGCACATCCACCAAACTTGATAAGGATGAACATGGTAAAGATGTTGATATAAAAATGTATAGAGGCATGATAGGGAGTCCTCTTTATCTCACTGCTGCAAGACCTGATATTATGTTCAATGCCTGCTTATGTGCAAGAATTCAATCATGTCCTAAAGAGTCACACTTAAAAGCTATCAAACGCATATTCAAGTATCTTAAGAGAACATCCTCACTTGGTTTATGATATCCTAAAGTCAGCACTTTTGAGCTAACAAGTTATTCAGATGCAGACTTTGCAGGGTGCACATTAGATCGAAAAAGCACAAGTGAGACATGCCAATTACTTGGACAGTCTCTTGTGTCTTGGTCAAGCAAGAAGCAAAATTTTATTGCAACCTCAACCACTGAGGCTGAATATGTTGCAGCAGGAGCTTGTTGTGCACAAGTCCTATAGATGAAACAAACCTTAAGTGTTTATGGACTAACATTTAATTATGTGGTAATCTATTATGACAGCTCTAGTGCTATTAATTTGACCAAGAATCCTGTACAACACTTTCGGACCAAGCACATTGAAGTGAGACATCATTTTATCCGAGACCATGTGTTGAAGAAGGATGTGGCAATTGAATTCGTGAAGACTGAAAATCAGCTTGTTGATATCTTTACAAAGCCACTCAAAGAGGATCAATTCACCAAGATCAGACTTGAACTTGGAATGTCTAACTTATCTTGACTCTTATGCTTACTTGGTTTGTTACTTGGCATTATGCTTGGTTTCATACTTGGTTTAATACTTGATCATTGAACAAACCATGCATCCTCTTATTATGTGCATACATGACCATATTAGTTTTATTGCATTCACTAAACCTCATATACACACGTTCACATTGCATTCTGGCATACGAGGAAATATCTTGAGGCATTATGATCATCAGTTAAGGCAAAATGGAAGAATAGATAATCTTGGTCTCTGGAGAAACCAAATATTCTGCAGTTATTGTCCAATGGGCAAAAGCATCTCTTCAGGCGGGAATTCAAAATCAGAAGGACTCTGATGGATTCAAATGAAAATAATTTGAAATTTGAGTCCCTAGGAAGCTGTCAGATTGTGGATAGAAGGTAATTTGGTTTTAGGGAAAAACCAAATGTCCAGCAGTTATTACCCAACGGATAAAAGCATCTTGGCAAGTTGGGGGAGCAAATCTATGTACTGTGGGAAAGTCAAAAGGAAGATATCTGGTAGGGTTAATCACAGAATCTTTGTTGGTATAAGATGAAGATCAAAGTGGTCCAAAAGATTCAAAAAGTAGGGGACCACGGTGGGGCATACCCGACAAAAGCTAAAAAGGTGGAAAAAAATTAAATGCTTTTGATCGTTACCCCACCCGTGATCTGTTCCGATTCCCTTGCCACTCTCTCTCCAATAACCCACTTCCCTTAACCAGTTACATCCACCTCTTTTTATACCCCACACACTCTCCTTCCACAACATAATTACTCCTCACTTACAACTCTATCCCTAATCTCTTTCTTTATTCTAAATCAGATTTGCTATCAAACCCAAACACTCAAAAGATGAGGAAGAGAAACACTAAAACATCTAAGTCCAAGAAGAATGTTCCTAAACAAACCTCTTCCACCTCAAACACTTCCAAATCAAAGCCACAAAGTCGAGAAGAGATTGAGGCTGCTAAGCTTGCACACCTCAAAATGGTGCTTGAACAGAAATCTTTGGAAGAAGCCAGTACTCATGAACCCACAACCCAATCTGGTGCTGCAACGGCTGAAGGGTCTGATAAATTCAAAGAGGCTTGGGAGAAGCAAGATGCTCAGAAGACAACCGGAATGGTTTGGCCAAATCGTGAGGCTTGGCCAACCACGGAGAAGAGCACTGCTCCTGAAGGGACTTCCATACCCTCTTGGCTCAAAACTTCTCAATCGGGTAACATTCTCCATTCTGATGTGTTGAATCCAGAACAACATTCTCCATTCTGATGTGTTGAATCCAGAACCTATTAGTTTCTGTAGACCTTTGCCGGCTGACCATGTGCAAACAAACCCTACTTCACATGCACCTGTAGAAAAGCCTAGTGCTAGTATATCTACCACACTCACAGAAGATACACCCATACTTACACCTAGCCTAGTCACATCCACGATTGATAGCTTTGTTAAGCATATTGTAACTCTACCTGGTCATGATCCCAAGATATTTCGTGAAAAGAAAAGAGAAGAATTTGGGGATATGATTTTAGATTTCATCATCAAAGGCTATACTCCTCCAAAAAGCCTCATTCGAACACCCTCTAAAGAAGAAGAAGAAGCCTACTACAAAGCATTACGTGAAGGAACAGAACTGCTAGATACTATTGTGGAGGCAAGTTATGAAGCTGGTGATAAGACCAACTTGGTTTCTGATGTGATTCCAGCTGTGGTTCCAGAGGTGGTTTCAGCTGTGGTTTCTCCGACCAAAACCATGCCACCCCCAAAATAGACTCACACTGCTAATCTCAATCTGCCACAACTAGAGCATGAAGAGGATGAACAAGATCTGATAGCGCCTGTGCTGAATGTAAGCAAAGAAGCTGTTGCATCCACTGTTGAGAAGAACCCTGTGGTTTCTAAGAAACCAACTGGAACGCCTAAGAAGACAGTTGCCTCTCAGTCAGTCACCACCATTGAGGCCACTAGACAGAAGAAAAGGAAGCGGCAATCAGCCAGTCCTATGAAGAACATTGGGATTTCCATTCAGGAACCAACTGTTGAGGTGGTTTTAAAGAAACCAACCCCAAAATCAATGTCTAAGCCTGAAGGAAAAAGAAAGGTTGGTGAGCCCTAACCAGAACCAGAGCCAGAAGATAGTTCAGAAAATGAATCAAAGTCAGATGATGGTGAATCTGAGGCAGATGCTTCTGATGATTCAGAGGCTTCAAAGAAGAGGAAAAGAAGTGATGAATCTGACAATGACTCAGACTTTGAAGGTGACAATGATGATGAAGATGACAATGAGGGCTCTGCTGATGACAATGATGATGGCAATAATGATGAGGAAGAAGAAAATGATGACCAAGAAGATGATGAAGAAACTACTGCCAAACCACCAAAGAAGAAGGCCAAAACAGATCCTAAATCTGCTAAGAAGAAGCACAAAGTTAAGACTTCTTCATTCTACTCATCACACACTGTGATGATGGAAGACTTTGAGGAGCTTGGTGTGTCACAAATTTTGAAGAAGGTTAATTTTGGCTATATGGAAACTCTCAAAGCCAAGGCCTACAAGACAGTGACCAGGGAGTTCTACAAGAATTTGAAGTCAACAACAAATGATTCGGATGCCACAAAGACCATTACAACTAGCATCAAAGGCAAAATGGTGAAGATCACTGCTGATGACATCAATGAAGTGCTTAAGCTCAAGCCGGGAAAGCTCAAGGTGGTCTATGATTATGAGCAGCATCACAAGGGGACTCCTACTAACACTGAAGCCAACAAGATTCTCTTTGGGTCATCTAATCGAAAAGGCAAGTACAAAACTCTGTCTCTTCAGCATCAGTTCTGATGTGCATGCTCACCAGGGTGGTTTTACCCCGACCATACCATCGAACCACCATCAAACTCTGTGATCAGTGGACTCTGGCCCGCATCCTAAAAAGGACCCCATTTGCTATGGGACACTTATCTTGCACCATAAGGGCATATGCAGGGTGCCATGTCTCGGAGGCTTAATCACACTTCTGGCCCGAAAATTCTCCAAGACTCCTTCTGAGGCGGACGAACCCAAGATTCCTATTTAAATCAATTCTCAAACTCTGTCCAAAATGAGTATCAAGCCTGATGCAGAAGGGAAATTTGTTGTTGTGAAGAAGACAAAGGGAAAAACCTTTCAAATGGATGTTCTGAATGTTTGGATGGATGCTATTGAGGGTTCCTTGGAGGAAATCCAAGAGCAGATTAATGATCTAGAGGATAAAGTGATGGATTCTCTGGACCATATTACCTCTCTTCTTGTTGAGTCTGATTTTGATGATGAGTGATGCACTCAACTGCCTGATGCCCCTAGGACATGCATTTGCATTTTGTGTACTTCATGGTTTCATGCATGGTTCCTCATTTGGTTTTTATGTTGGTTTGTTTCTGGTTCTTATGTTAGTTTTTATCATGGTTTGTTGTTTGGTTCTGAATTTTGTTAGCTTAAACCTTTCGGATATTTGGTTCTGTTATCTCCTTGTTATCTCATCTTATGAATATTAATCTTATGCTCCTATTGCACTAATCTTGTCTCTTATTCTACTCTTTACCCTTAGTCTTTTTGTTGATGCCAAAAGGAGGAGAAAAATTTGGATTTGATTTGATTATGAATTTGAATTGATTATGAATTTGAACATGAATCATAATCAATTGCTTCTTGTTGCGCTATACTCTGTTAACTATTACTTGCAAGGTGATGCTATTCACAGGGGGAGTATTTTGGCTAAGCAGACTAGCCAATGGTGCTTAAAGCACAAAAATGTTTGATATAGGGGGAGTGTGCTTACATATGGTGATATCTTAACTAACCCTGGTTTTTGCAGAAATCAACACAATGTTTGTCATCATAAAAAAGGAGGAGATTGATGACCTAAACATGAGCTTAATATGGATTATTAATGACTAATCATGTTTAGTGAATAATTATTTATTGATTTTGATGATTAACAAACTTGGTTAGATGTTTGCATATATTTGTGTTGATTAACATGCAGCGTGGTTTCTTACAAGAACCACACAAAAACCACGGACTTGGTCTCTGGAAGAAACCATACTTTGCTGTCAACATCAGAAGTGGTCCTGCTGCAAGTTGTTGGTGGCCCAGGTGGTCCTCACAGCATTAAACCTCAACCCCCAACTACTCCAACGGGCAGAGAAAGTGGTCCATGGCAGAAAAAAAGATCTGCAACACTTATCTCTCACCTCCAAGCTCAATTATCAATTGTGGTCCACACTTATGGTCCCGGATTGCCAAAAATGGAATGTTTTCAAGTAATTGAGCTGCAAAGAGAGTGGACTTCCTGAAATGAACCCAACACCAGCTAGTGGATTATGGAGTCAACTCTGAAGACTGATTTGTACCTCACAGCCATTGGATGATGAGCTGATGGTACTTTAGAGCCGTTGGATGAAGATTTATCTACCTACTCCCACTTGCTCAAGCTCTATATAAGGAAGAGGAATGCTTCTTGGAAAAGCATCCCAACCAATTTGAAAATTGCTTTTAAGTCTGCAATTGTGCTTACACCTGAGATATTTATTGAGCTTACACTTGTGCTTATTCTTGTTCTCCAAGTTGTTTCAAAGGGTAGTGTTTTAGGCAAGACTAGTGTGTAGTTTTGCTGGGATCTCAAATTTAGGATTAGATTTGGGGAAAGGTTAGAGTTTAGCCTGGGAAAAACTTGTAAAGGTTTGAGGTTAGCCTGCAAAACCTTGTTTCTTGTAAAGGTTAGAGCTTAGCCTGCAAAAGCTTGGTTTCTGTAATAGGTTGAGGCTGATCCTGCAAAAGCCTAAGTTAGTGAGAATTTAAAATCCTAAAGGAGGGTCCTTTAGGTAGTGGAGGTACCTGGTGAGGGGGAACCACTATAAATCTGAAGCGCCCCGACCCGTATTTACCGTACACAGTAAACACGTGCCGGAACTGTTCTTATTACAGTAGCAGACAGTACATACAAAATATCATATAGTACACATAATCTCAAATACAACGTCCGTCACCCGATCCCGGGGACCATTATTCAAACCACAACAGCAGTAGCAGAAATATATAATACAACATCATATAAAATATCAGCAGCGGAAGACTCAGAATGAGATGCAGCGGAGGTATGGATCCGGGAACTGGTGAAACAGAAACAGCGGCTGGCCGAACCACGTACCTGTACTACGAACAACTGATCCTACGGGATGAAACCCCGCAGGCGAGGGGTGAGTCCGAAGTGCTCACCGACGAAAGATAAACAGTAATATGCAGGCAACACAATACTTTCGAAGTAAAATTCCAGCAAAATCATAACAAGATACAACCAGACAAATAACTGAGCCAAGACCAAAAGATTGCTTAAATATTATCAAGTTTTATCTTTCGAGGCCCTGTCACTGGACAAGCTAGGGGTCAGACCTGGTTGTCAACATGCTCTGGGTGCTAGATCAATCCAGGGATCGACATCCCAAAATAGTAACCCAGGGATAGACATCCCAAAAATATAATAACGGGATAGACATCCCAAGCATAGACATGCTTAACATAAGTAACCAAATCATAGCCACCACAAAACAGTCTCTAACCTAACAGTCATACCACTACTTTCCTAGTGACAAATAAGTCGTCAACACAACTTCCAATTATCCAATTATCTCATCAAATCAATAATTTTCCGCAATCAATAAATCAACCACAACAGCAATAATATCACAATCAACTCAATTGGCTCAGCAGTTCAATCAGGCAAAATAATCACAGATGAACAAACACAGTATCATGTGCGACATATCAAAGGTTATCCATCCTCACCTTAGCCGATTTCCCTACTCCTGAAAATTCTCAAACTGTCCCGGCTCCGGTTCCTCGGGATGCTGTTCCTGATCAGCTCCTATATTGCAAATAATAGCACATATTCACATAGGATGCTCATAAATGTAGATGATGCTATACCGTAAAAATAAAGCTAATCCGATTCGTTTACGTCCCGATGAACCCCGTTATCATCATCATTCACTAATTATTATTCCTGCGTCAAAATTCTATATTGTATTTATACCTGGTTTTATTTCGGTATTACTTTGATAATCCCCTTTCCATGTCTGTACTTCCTAAAATAATTTTTATTAACCATATACATATTCCTAAAATAATTTGTGTCAAAGGTTTTATTTCATTTATGCTTACAAATACAATTATATACCTTGTATATACTTTTCTGCCGTATTTTCCAAAAATACACTTATCATAAAATATTTCTTTAAATGCCAACGTACTTATACATATATATCTCCTCATAAATAATTGTCGTAACTTATGTTCAAAGGTACTAGCTAGCTAAAATAATTTTCCTAGAAATTAATGGAGTGCTCAAATAAAAGAATTTTCGGTTCAACATTTCTGTGCTTACCATAATTAGATAATCAAGTAGTATTTATCTTAATCCCCTAAAGATGCTATTATAGTGTAATTATTTTATTAATTCCACAAATTATAACTACTTACTATTTATTACTCTTTTCCAGAAAATTTCTAACCATACTTATTTGTTAAAATATTTTTACATATTTTCCAGTTTATTTTCTTCCATCATCATTTTTATTTACTAACCTCTTCCTTTTTTCTTAAAATCAATTAGTTCGGACTGGGCCAGGTCCAATTCCAAGCCCAAATACTTAAACCCAATCCAATCCAACACTTAAAACTCATAGCCCAATCCTTAGCCCCAAATTAAATCCAACCCAATTCACCTTAAGCCCAAAGTAAAGCCCCAAGCCCATTTGTACAACCCGGTCAGAGCCCAGGCTAGGGACCCGTCGGGTCGACCCGGCCCGGCCACGACCCGGATGCTGAAACGGGCAGGAGGGGTTGTCTTCAACCTGCTGCTCACCTGAGTTGCAGGGCGGCGGCGGCGAGATGGCGACGGGCGAGGCGTGCAGCAAGCTCGGGGAGGAAGGCTGGGCGGTCCGTCACGAGCGAGGGAGGAGGAGAAGCGAGGGAGAGGTGTCGTCGGCGGGTCGTCGCGAGTGGCTCCGGTCACGCGATTTGCAGACGACGGCTCCTCGGGGCTGCTCTACGTCGACGGTGGCTGGAAAAGGAAGGAGACGGGAGGGCGGCGCGTGCGGGAGATGCTGGTGGTGGCGCGCGGTCGACGGTGACGGTGTCTTGGTGGTGGCCGGTTGTGCTTGTGGCGGCGGCAGTGGTGTGTGTGTGTTTTTGTTGTTCTTCTCTTTTTTTTTCTTCTTTTTTTTTTTATTTAGTATAAGTGTTGTAGCGTGTCTGGTAGAAAAATTTGTGCAAGGGTAGGAAGGTTTCTGGGTTTAGAAGCTAAGCAAAGGTAGGTGTTTCCTTATACCAATTGATTGAAAATTTTGCAAGGTTATAGGCTGGAAAGAATAAAATTCTATGGCCGACATCGTATCAATTCTTTAAATTAGTGCAGCATATTGACTATGTGTAACATAATTAAATAAAAAAAAATATCTGGACTGGCAAAATGACTTAACTGCCCTTCTAACTCCTTCTGCGACAAAAACTTACCCAGGGGCATAATTGTCTTTTCGCAACTTCAAAATTCGGAAAATACCAACTCGTCCCAAAAATTCCACAAAAATATCCGGAGTATGGAATGAGACTCGGAATTGAAATCCGACGCTCGGTTTTCCATAAAATAATTACTAAAGGTTATTTTTATTCGGTAAATTTCTGTACAAAGCTTTTACAGTCCCGGTAAAAACATAAATTTTACCCGGGTCGTTACAAAATCATTATGCCATCCTTTCCTCTTTCTGCTCTCTTATATTTCTGCTTGTCTGTTTTGCGGGTAAGTGGTTTGTGACAAAACCATTTGGTTTGTCTCCCCCCCCCCCCCCCCCCCCCAAGGCCTATTTGGGGTAACAAAAGGCCTCGAATTCAAGTTTTGCAATATTTGCCACTATACAATAGTGAAATAGTAACAAAAGATATAAGAAAAATATAAAGAGCAGTAAAATAATAGTAGAAACTATGTAATAAATATACGCTTACTCGACAAATCTTTCAGCAATATTAGTAGAATAATAATATATAAAATATAATATATATATATATGCTTACTCAATAAATCTTTCAGCAATATTAGGAGAATAATAATATATAAAATGTATTATATAAATGCTTACTCGATAAATCTTTCAGTAATGTTAATAGAATAATAATTTAGAATACGTAATACATATATGCTTACTTGATAAATCTTTCGGCAATATTAGTACTATATATATAGAAATGATAAAAGTAGTAATGAGAAAAGTTTAGAAATAAGTACCTTAGGAGGATAGAGACTCGTGCTTATAACGTATTATCAAATTGAAGGTAAAAACATACCTTGATGGTAATAATACACACCTTTGTAATAATACAACTTTGATGGTAATATTACAAATGGAGAAATAATATAATTACACAAAGATGGAGGGAGCTTAAAGGAGGTGTATAAGAATGAGAAGAGAGGAGTTTATGTCGGGAGATCCAAAGATAGAAGTGTGATGGATGAAGAGGGTATTTATAGAAGAAAAATGGAAGGATAAAAACAAATAAGTTAGGTTGGATAATAAGAATAAAATCACATGAATTTAGGTAATAAAGATGAAAACAATGGAGGTAGATAGGTAGATGGAAAAATCTATGTGAAAGTTAGGTATAGGGATAAAATATTTACCGGAAATAAATTCGGATACGATAAAATTTAGTTTTACTAGACAGTAACAATGACATTCACCATCATTTATTTACAACATGACCCAATTAGTATTAGCACTTTTTACTTTCAGTTATTTTATTTTCCCCTCAAAATCAACTACTGTCGTGCAGTCGTTAGTGTTCATTGTCATGGGTCACAGCTAATCGTAATTAATTAGCCTCACGATCAAAAAAAATATATTAATTAGCCTCCTTTGCAAATATTTACTTGATTGTTGTTAATAGAAATACAATTAGTTGCACCTCTTGACTCATTAGTTTAAGTCATCATCAATTGACGCGACTAGCATGCATATAACCAGCTAAGATTGATACTAATTGATACATTTCGAAGCAGAAGAGTGGTTGATGCACCGTGCAACGGGAGGGGATCTTCTCCTTCCATTGATTAGAAATGATGATTTTGCTTCAAAATATAAAAGAAAAATAGACAAGTAGCTAGTATATAATTGTCAATCAAGTCCATTACTTGGGGTAATTGGCAATTTTTAGATAGACTAGATGTCACCATAAACATCCAAATTCAGTTTATCAAGAGACAATTAATGTTGATTAGCCATTTGAGATACGAAAAGATACTGGTTCTTATTATTATTTGTGGAAAATATCGTGAATGTTTGTCCTCATTCCTGATCAAAGCCCACTAAAGATGAAGTCTTGCTAGTTGCTACTACGCTCTTAATCTAAGGAATTAGGATTGGTCTTGGCAAGTTTAGCTTAAATGCTTCGGGGTCTTGTCACAGTTGGGCTGAGGAATCCGAAGATGTTCAATTACTCTCAATTATCTCTTATTCGCCGTCACCAAATAGGTCATCCCATCATTCATTTTACATTCGACAAAAAAAAAAAATCATTTCATTTTACATGGTAAATAATTGATTGACTCACAACTTTCTAGTCTCGCCCATTATTCTTAATTAGTAGCTCTTATTTAAAGATACTTAAGTTTGTGGTTGCGTTTCAAAATGAGAAAAAGTAATTTTTTAAAGAATGTTGCTTATGATTGTTTTTTTTTTATGTTCGGGGTTGGCTTGGAGGACAAGTGAGTTTGTTCTCCCTCTTTCCTTTCGCTTTTCTTTATCTTGTTGGAACTTAGTTAAGATGTTTTACTTATTTTGAGAAGGGGACAAATGTGGATTTCGATTGCTCAGATCCAGCAACATTACAGAAGGAACCCTTAAACGAAGGGACAAAAATGAAAAAACAGACGGGTTAAGTATTCGTAGAATGGAAATCACACAGAGTTTCACCACATGATATATATATAGGGAAGTATAGCAAAAAACACAATTTAATTAATCCGTGGAAAACAAAATTTGTCCAAGCAGTAGAATTGAAGGTAGATGACGATGAATTTAATTTTCCTTTTAAACAGATTACTGAGTTTGCCCCTTTCTTGTTGTTTCTGACTTCTGCAGTTTTGCCTGATTGGTCTGTCAGGAAGTTGCTCCATAATAAAGTGTAGCGTGATAATTCCAATATTTTTTTCCCGGTGTAGCCGCTGGTTTTGCTGGCTTCTGGTTTTGGACAACACACCGACCATTTCATTAGAATAATCTTCTAAACTATTTTTTAATCTTACCACATAAAGACAGTATGTAGGAATGAGGATATTGTGCTTTCCATAAATTATTAATGAAACTTCTTTTCTTTTTTTTAAAAAAAAAAGAAGAAAGAAAATAACTTTGACAACGTATCAAAATGAAAGGGAACACTCCACCGGGTACCACCTTTGATAAACTAAACAAGAAACCTCTCTATACCTTGTCTTCAACTGCAGTCATTATTTTTAAAAAAGTAGTTATTTCCAGCATTTTTTAGGGCTTGTCGAGCGAAGTAGAAGACAAGGAACAGATAAGCCCAAAAAAGAACTTATTCATTGTACGTAAGAAAAAATGTTAGCTTGTGGAGAGATATAGTACAATGCAATAAATAATAATAGTGATGATGATGGCCGAGAACATATACTCGTGTAATTGAAAAGGAAAAAACAAAAGGGTAGAGAAAAATATGTAAAAGAATTTGTCGTGCAACAAGCTGGCCTGATCTGTTGGAGCCATTTTGTTATTTCGACGCTGGCTTTACAACGATTTTAGGAACTAAGATAAATTAATAACTCTGTTTTCCTCTTTCTGATGATGAGTTCAATAGTTATAAAAGTTAAAACTTTATACCCAAGAATCTTCAAAGAAAGTGCAAGTATAACAGAATGGTATATCGATGACAATTGACGACAACGATGAATTTTTTTTTTTTAAGAATAACTGAGAATATTTCAATATATATCCATGCATGTGTAGTGTTTTTTTTTTTTTCATTTTTGAAGCGAAACTATATATATTTACCACATAATCAGGCGATAGTTCCACTCAAGATGCAGATATTATGGCGGGCAACTCCAGGGCTGTGGCTAAGATGGATGCTCTCCCCATGGTCTCCTTCAAATCGATGGAGGTTAGTAAAACCTTGAACCTAGGGAAAGAAATTGGCTTAGAGTTGGGGGACAATGTGAATGGGTTAGAGGAGGTTGTTGGTAATCTTGTGGAGAAGGAATGCGCCGAGTGGACCAAGGCCAGAGCAGAATTGTGAGTGCCTGTCCGGACCAGAGTAGTAGGTGTATCATCTTCTCCTTTATGTTTTCTTTAATTTCTTGGAACATTCGGGATTTTGGGTCTTCTATTAAATAGAGGCAAATTCGGGAACTCAAGTTGAAGGTTAATGCCTGCTTTGTGTTCTTGTCTGAAACAAAGTGTGCTGGTTGGAGCCTCCCGCAGTATGCAAGGGTGTGGGGGAGAGGTCAGTTTGATGTTGTGGAGGTGCCGGCGATTGGGAATTCTGGTGGCGTGTCATTGTTGTGGGATGTATCAGGTTTTAGGTGTGAAAGAAAGGTTGTTGGGAGGAGTTGGATTATTGTCTCAGGCGTGTTTGGGGGGGGGGGGGAAATAGATTAACTGTTTGCGGTGTGTACGGCCCTGCAAATCTGGATGACTGGATCGGCTTATGGTCCGAGCTAGTCGGTCACTTGTCGGGCGCCAATATGCCTGTTATTGTAGTCGGTGACTTTAACGAAGTCTTATCTCCGGAGGATAGAGCCAGCGGGAGAGTCTGTGTTAGGGGGGCAAATGCGTTGGCTAATTTTGTGTCTTCCTTGGAACTCTGTGAGGTGGAGCTTCAGGGGCGAAGGTTTACTTGGGGTAATGCTTTGTATGCAAGTAGGATTGATCGGGCCTTTGTTGACCCGGAATGTTTCTCCCTATTCCCTACTCTGCATCTGGTCACCGGTAGTAAGGGTAAGTCGGACCATTGCCCTCTTATTCTCTCACAAAAACCTAAAAACTAGGGACCGAGACCATTCCGGTTTTTGAATTGTTGGCTTCTCCACCCGTCTTTTGATGGGGTTCTAAAATCCTTCTGGGAGGAGGCTTGCTCTAAATTCCCTGGGCGCTTTTGGCTCATTAAAAAGATAGGACAGTTGAAGCAGGCATTGAGAGTATGGAATCATCAGGTCTTCGGCAATGTGGATGTGGAGATTAAGTCCCTACAAGGCAGAATTGATTCCCTGGACATTGTGACTGAATCAAGAAGCCTATCTGTTGAAGAACGCGGTGAGATGGTTAGCCTAAGTCGGATTTAGCCCTCAAATTGAGACAACGTGAGTGTATTTGGAGGCAAAAATCTCGGCTGTCTTGGCTAAAACTAGGCGACAAGAACACCTATTTTTTTCACCTTTTCGCGTGTAATAGGGGTCGATGGAACTCAATTCACTCTATTACCGCTAACGGGAATGTTGTGGATGATCTTAAGGAGATTAAGGATGCTGCAAAAAATTATTTTGCTGACTTGTTTCAGCCTCTGCCTGGTAGTAGGCCTGGTTTGGGCTCTCTTGCCTTTAAAATGTTAACTCGCGATAGAGCTGATGCTTTGGTTTTTCAGTTCTCAGTGGAAGAAATCAAAGGGGCAGTATGGGCATGTGACGGGGATAAAGCCCCGGGGCCTGACGGTTTTAATTTCACATTTTACCGGAAGGCTTGGGATCTCATTAAAGATGATATTGTTGACATGGTACATGATTTCTTCTCTCACGGTAGACTCCCAAAAGGCATCAACAGAGCGTTTATCACTCTTATACCAAAAAAATCTGATGCGGATGGTTTTGAAGACTATCGCCCTATATCCCTGGTTCATGGAATGTATAAGATTATTGCAAAGCTTTTGGGGGGGCGCCTTAAGTTTGTCATGAACGATGTTATCAGCGACCAGCAATTTGCTTTTATCGAAGGAAGGTACATCTTGGACTGTGTTCTCACTGTTGCTGAATATGTCGATTACATGAAGAAATCTGGGACCAGAGCTGTGTTATGGAAGATTGATTTTCACAAGGCCTATGACTCGGTATCTTGGGATCACTTATTGGAAGTGATGGAGGTTATGGGTTTCGGGGATAAGTGGAGATTGTGGATCCGGAATTGCCTACAAGATGCTAAACTCTCGGTGCTTATTAACGGATCACCTGCGGAGGAGTTCTGTATGTTTAGGGGTCTAAAGCAGGGAGATCCTTTGTCCCCTTTCCTGTTCAATTTGGCTGCCAAAGGGCTTACGGCCATGGTCAAGGAGGCTGTATCAAAAGATTTTGTGAAGGCAATCTCAGTTGGTCAGACGCAGGTGTCTATAATGCAGTTTGCAGATGATACGGTATTCTTCGTTCCTGATGAGGAGGAGTCCCTGGTGAATCTAAAGCGAGTTTTGCGATGCTTTGAAGCACTCTCGGGGTTGCAAATCAACTTCCATAAAAGCAGTGTTATTGGGATTAATATCTTGGAAAGCAGAACTGTTGAGCTGGCTGGGAAATTGCTATGCAGAGCTGATAACTTGCCGATCACCTATTTGGGGTTACCTATTGGCAGGAACATGGGATATAAAAATGCGTGGGAGCCGGTTTTACAGAGAATCAAGAGCAGGTTGGCCTCGTGGAAGGGTAAGTTTCTTTCCTTGGGAGGTCGTGTTACTCTAATAAAGGTTGTTCTTTCCAACCTCCCAATTTATTATTTAACTTTGTACGCAATACCGGTTGGCGTGGCTAAAAAAATTGTGAGTCTCCAACGACAATTCCTTTGGAGTGGTGGTGGCGACAAGAAGAGGTTGTGTATGGTCGCTTGGGAAAAGATTGCAAAACCAAAGATTTGCGAAGGAGTGGGGATTGAGTCGCTAATTGAGAAGAACAGGTGTCTTTTGTTCAAATGGCTTTGGCGATATATCTCCTTCCAACCGTCATCTTAGTTCCAGCCTGGGTGGATTCAGCTTGTTAAGGACCTGCATGCTCTTCCATCTCCATCCTCCTTGCCTTGCTTCAGCGAGAACGTGACGTCGGGGATTTGGAAGTGTATACTTCGCAGGTGAGTACGCTGGACCAAATGGATATAATTTGTGCAGTTCTATTGGGTTGTCAGTTGGTAATGGTACTAGCTGCAAATTTTTGTTGGACCCTTGGCTTAGTTGTGGGCCTTTGCACTTAGCTTATCCTCGGCTCTTCTCTGTCGCCTTAGACCCGAACGCGGTAGTGCGTGATGTCTTCTCCCGTACGGATGGAGCATGGTCGTGGGAACCTTCGTGGAGAAGGTCTCTTTTCTTCTGGGAAGAGGAGCTTGTATTGAATATACAGGGCCTAGTGGCGGATGTCAACATTGTAGAGACCAGGGATGATAGTTGGGTTTGGAGAGGCCAAAAGGATGGAATCTTCACGGTCAGGGCGGGATACACTGCTCTCTTTTCCCCCTCCCTAGAGGGACCTTCGAAACCGTGGTTGTGGTTGAATTGTGCTCCGCCAAAAATTGAATGTTTCTTGTGGATGGCCTTCCACAATGGTATCGCAACCAGGGGAGCCTTGCTGCATAGGAACATTATCACTCGGCAGGAGGCCTCTTGTGTGTTTTGCGGTAATGAGATTGAAACCAGGGACCACTTGTTTCTACATTGTATGGTTTCTTGGAGATTGTGGTCCAAAATGTGAATGGTGGCATGTGCGCTGGTGTATGCCTTCCTCTCTCGAGGATTTGTTTTGCCAATGGATTGGCTTTGCAGGTAGACCATTGGCAAGGTCCAGTTGGATGTGTATCTTCTTCAATGTTGTGTGGAGTCTTTGGTTGGTCCGGAATAGAGTACTCTTTGATAATCAGGGTGTTGATTGGGAAAGGACCTTTGATGTTATATTGTTGCGTTCCTTGTCCTGGATTAAAGCAAAACAACCTACCCTATCCCTTAGTTTTAATGATGTGTTGCAGTCTTCAGAATGCCTTAAACTTTGGCATGGCCACTTTGTTAAACTGACCCTTCCCTAATTTTTTGCTTTGGTCTCATGGTGCTGCTGGTCATCTCCTGTGATGACTGGCCTCTGTATTGTAATGTTGCCTGATGCATATCAATAAATCTTCGTTCTATCAAAAAAAACATAATCAGCACTTCTTTAATTTTTGTTTCTCAGTTCCTCTTCAGGACAAATGAGGACCTTCAGAGGGAAGGATATTGAAGGCAACCAATCAAATAAAACCACGTCATGGTGGAAATAGATTGATAAAAAAAATCAAATTGTTATGAGAAGAAAAATTGTGTTTTGAGACTTCTTGAAACCGTTTTAGGTAGGCGAAAGCCTTTTTTTGAGATTCTAGTAAAGATCATATATATCCCACCCAATCTTGCATTAGAGTTAACTATATAAGAGAAGATCTAAGTCTGGGTAGTAGTAGACTAGCTAGTAGGTTCAGCTCATTATTTTTCTTGGCATGTCTTACAGCTAAGGTGGTGAGCATGAGGATTTGGAAAAAAAAAAAAAAGTATGTACCATGCATGCACCGAACATTTATTTGGAATATGAGGAAAAAAAACTTCCAGATTTATATTTTTTTTGGCTTCCCACTGGTTTCTCAGGTCAGTTCACCTTTAAGAACATCAAACGCACCAGACTAAATCCAGCTCGACTCAAGTGGCGCACCTAGGTAATGGTGGGTGAATCTCCCAAATGAGGTTTTTTTGCGTATACGAGGACTCGAACCCGAGACCTCGCTTAAGCGGAACAAGTCGCTTACCACTTGAACCAACCTCAATTGGTCCAGATTTATATTAGCAGCACCACCGCATTGTACGTTTGCTTGCAATTGTGTTTCATGTTTTGATGATGTGTTACGTGGATATATCGCTGTCAATAATTGAGCTAACACCAAACTGTAATTGACGTGGATGGCTTGAGAGAAGAAGAAGAGAAATTAAAGAGATAGGAAAAGTGGAAGAAAGAACATAGGATGAATGGATTGGGTTTTGGAGTTGCATGCCCGGTCAGCCATGCCAGGGAAGTTAATGAAGTTGCAGGAAGTAGTAGCTGTATACCCTGGATTTCTTTGACCAGAATTTTTTCAAAAAGACGTGAGTTTATCAAACATCCTTGATCACTACTCGTTCATTCATTGTCGTAATTAACACTGTACCTAGCTTAATTCATCATGAATGTTATTACTACCAAAGATTAAAATTAATTAAAACGTACCCCCATGGCAATTTTGATTGCTCTTCTACCCTCTACTCTACCCACACAACTTTTCCCTACTTTTTTTTTTTTAATCTCTAGAAACTTTTATTATGGATGTATCGGACCTCATTCTTAAACAACTAAATTGATTATTTCAGATGTCGGACAATGTTCACAATCAACAACCAACATATATAGTACCCATACTGTTGAATATATAGAATATGTATATTTGCGGCAAAATGGGCAAGTTTTAAAATTTTTATTAAAAAAAAAAAAGCTTGTATGAAATCCATAAATGACAAAAACGGCTTACGAAATATGGTCGGTCAAGCTCATTGATGATTCTTTCTTTCTATCCAGAAAGTGTTCAAGACAGTGACAATAGTAGTGATGATGGATCAATGCCGGGTCAGTTATGGATTTCCTTTGAATAGAATTCTGGACCATCACCTACTAAAGTGTTTTTTTAATTTTGCTGCACACATTAATGCTAATTCAGACATCTTTTTCTGTTCTCAACTAGAAAGAAAAGCTGCATGACAAAAACATTTATCAGATCTTCTTATAATTAAGTTTTTTTATGAAGAGTTTGTCCACCTAACATCTCCCTAAATTGTGTGTGTGTTGTTTTTTTTTTCTTTTGCTTGTTTTTTTTTTCTTTTGCTTCTAAATTTGTCCATTATATATATTCACACTTAACTAGCACGTATTTCTTTTTTCTACTCCCCATGGACAGCAGTATTCTGGCTAGGAGTAATGAATCTGCAACCAATTTATTCCACAACGTAATAGGGGTACGAATATTAGATGATGTTTCACGATCTTCAAACTGGCGAAACTGGAAAAAAGAAGAAAAAGAAAAACAAGATTTTGTCATTTTCCGATTTCCCCCTCTCACGGTGAAATACGTCCAAAATATAATGGGTCTGGTCCCATGCTTAATGCTTTACCCAATTTGTGTGATGAGGCATTTTTTTTTTTTTCCTGAACGAGCTCATTGTGATGAGTTGACTGGTCTCTCTTTTGTGTTTGGGTGTTGTGGGAGGGAAACGAACGAAAATCAATGTAAAAAATTAGCAATATTGTTATGAAATAACATCATTGATGGAAGAAAATGGAGAAGTTTGGGTGGGACTAGAATTCGGCAGAAGTAAGCCATGAAGAACTCAGTTTTCTTCATTCCATTTCTTTCTGTTATTTCAACATTTATATAATAGGGAGGGATATTGTATTTTGTAGGTATAACAATGACATACATATTAGTATTTATACATATTTTATAACACTCCTCCTTGGATGTCATTGTATTGTTGGGTAGAATACGCTTTGGGGGTACTGCCTCATTAAAAACCTTACCAAGAAAAACCCAGTGGGATAAAAACTTGGTGAAGGGAAAAAGAGTGCAGTGCGTATTCTATTCCCCCTCATTTTGACCTCCATTGATTGCTTGCTTGATATCGTTGCATGCCAATTCGTCCTTGTCAGCTTCTGGTGATGTGTATTATGTCTGATCACTTTTGGGTACTTCATTACTTCAATTGGACAGAGTTAGCAGCATTATCTTCATAATTTTGTCATTTGGTGTGTCTATCTTGCCATCTTGCTTCTGTAGTCCCGATGATATTGCAATATCATGTGTAAAGTTGTAGTTGATGTCCGTCTCTGCTTTATGTGGACTAAATAAGGGATCTACACCTGCAAAAATCAACTTTACTCTCTTTCGGATTTACAGGATTACACATTCGTTATTCTCCGAAGATGAGAGTAAATGTATATCATGCCAATAGGCCTAAGTCAAAAGCTTCGGACTTTATATTTCTTGCAATGTAAATTGCACTTTGACAAGATACACCAGGATCAATCTAATAGCACGGTATTTAGAAACCTCTTCACGAGTTCCAATCAACATAAATTTACCCATACTCAATATGATTTAAACTCAGTTCAATTTTTGTAATTTCCCGGGAATTAGTTGCTTCAGGCAACTTGGATCCTTCAGGGATCTTCATGTATATTTCACAACTTATGGATCCATGTAGGCTGTAAAACATTCATTAGATGCATTTCTAATTCTTTTCATATAATGCCAGACTTATCAAAATAATTGTATCCACCACAGGGGAGTATATCTCCTCACAATTAATACCAGGTCATTTGAGTAAACCTTGTGCTACATGCCGTGCATTATATCTCAATATCTTTTCTGCACAAGTACCCATTTTTCGACCAATCAATTTTACATTCATCTGGTGTACGGATTACCGGTCCGAACATTTTCTCGCTTCACAAGCGAGTCCAACACAGCCTTTAATCATATCTTGTATTTTGGCCAATCATACCTACATTCATTAGTAGGTTCTTGATCCTCATTTTAATACTTAGCGCTATAAAAATTCTATTCCGTCGACGGTTATTTCATGTCGGTTCCATCTCATCTCTGACACTGTAATTGAGATCTCATCGTATTCACTTATTTCAGGTACCTGAGTTACTTCTGGAACTTTATCAATTTGTGTCAGAGAATCAACCTCTTCTGGGAAACTTTTAATTCAAGCCTCTACTGGAGGCCATATTTTCTTACCGAGGCCATCTTATCTCATTTGCTCCTTTTTTTTCTTTTGAGAATTTCTTTTCTTTTTGGAACCGAGTATAATCTATTGATTCATTTGCATACTTATATTGTTTTTCAGGAACATCAATTGAAACATGAGCATTTGCAGCTGGTATATGGCCACACTTAATTTAAATGTGTCTGGCAATTGCATATCAATTTTTCTTGCAAATGAATCATCTTCTTTTGAACTTCAGGTTCACATTAATTTATATGAGGATCAACATTCATATATATTATGCATTTCAACAAACTTGATCTAGCTGCTTCTTTCTCCCCCTGATGTTGGGTATACACACATATCGAATTATCAATAAGCAAATCTTGCTATAAATGAATCTCCAATCTTTTAGTCAATAGTTTCAATAATGTTGTGATTTGATGGAGATTACCCAACATCTATTCCCAACCTTCTTTAAGGACCAGATTAACTATGCTGTGGTGGAGCATAATATACTGTACAACCAACGGTCCGAAGATGGGAGATATTTTGTGACCAAGAACCAATGGGGATATCTTATGATCTTATAATATCTTATTGGCTTGATGCACATTTACTGCGTATAAAAATACCATAGTTATATTTCATCAATGGTCCTGCAATCAATTGTCAATATGGCCCAGATCTCTTTTGGGTTTATTTCCAATGATATACATTCTCCATTGAAGAAACATACCAGCATTATCTAGTCATATATTCTAATAACATGAGTAGTGATATGCAACTGCAAGTGGCTTAATCATTAGAACAAGTGCGCACAATGCCAACTTGTGTCACATAATAGACCATCTAGTCGATGCATCGTAAAAATTACCTAGATGGTTAACACCGCGGATTTATCAGTCCGCGTTTATGTCCCTGAACTATTCTCAAACTTGCTGGTGATACTAGGCCATTCTCATCTTAGGAAGGCCGTATAATAACTTTCGCAGCAAACAAACTCATAAAAATTCATTGATTGTAAAACTTCTGATTTTTCAATGAATGATCCAATAAATTTCGTGCATCATTATTATCCCGGGATGGCCCATCCGGTCATGCCAAACAATAAATCCATGAACCAACTTCAAGTTGGTGCTAGCTTCAGGCTGCGCAAGCTGTGTATCTAAACACTTAAAATTGCTAGCTCCAGGCTAGTGCATTCCAGCTTCTAGCTGGATATATTAAGTTTCCATTACTCAACTGCTAGCTTCAGGCTGCAATACATGTGTCAATATTAGGCTTATTCCCGCCACTCATGTCGAAAAGATCAGAATTATTGGACAATAATTAAAGTAGTGGCAAACTTTTCAAAGAACAAAACCTCGAAGCTTGAAAAACTTTGGAGTTTACTGACAAATAATGCAAAGTTTTAATTACCGAAAAATCTTCTGGATTTTTTCGGAGGTAGAAAAGGGTCCACATCTGAGAAAACTGACACCTAGCTGTCTAAGCTTAGACTATAAGAAGGGGAGGCAGTTGAGACAGGAAGATGCAGAAAACTCAGAAAAATCAACAAAACAAGAAAAATGCCTTCCCCAGCTACTGTTTTCTTTGTTAAGGGTGCCTCTCTAGGAAGAAGAAATAGGTTAGCTTATAGCATGGTATGGTTACCACCTACATGGCCTAAGGTACGACTTTTATTGTGGAATTGCAGGGGTATAGCAAGAAGGTCTCAAGACTTTGTGCGTACCTTAAGGGATCTGAAGAATCAGTACAAGCCTAACATGGTACTGATTACTGAGACTTTGTGGCAAGCAGGAGAGAATCATGGTGTGATTCCACTTCGTTTTCCTCCAACGAATCGATTTGAGATACCTGGAGAAAACAACAGGGGTGGTATGTGGTTCTCCTGGAATGACAGTGTTAGGGTCAACATTAATGGTGAGGCTCAGAGTTTCAGGGTTAATGTTGAACCCAACAGATAGATTACTTGTTTAAACATATGTATGAGAACCATTCTTCTTTGAATGTTCTCCAGTTATGGATCTATTTTTGCAATAATAATATGCATATTTACTTTGATCATTTTCCATTTATTATCTCATTTACGCCCACAGGCACAGATAATTATACTGTCTTATTCGCTTCAGGGAATAAATCTGAGTCAATTTATTTGGGATCCATAATAATTTATTTTATTACTGGGGGTGTCTGTACTCGCGTAAATATACGATCTTCTAGATCATATTAAAATATGCGTTCTTCAGGAACATATTCGAATTTATGCTCTTCTGGAGCATGTTAATCATTTTTTCATTTCGAGATATCGTAATATGTTATATTGACATCCACACACATATAATTCTCCCCCTGTGGATGTCAATTTTGCATTGTCTTCGAGACTAATGCTTCGGGCATTATTCTAAGAAATAATTATAAAGTACTGAAAAGTAAATAAAAATAAATTGCAATGCGTAATAATTTAAACTGAACATAAAAATAAATTGAATATAAAATGAATTGTTAAGCAAGTATAATATCCACCTTCTAGTGGTCATCTAATTGCCATCTTCTAGTGGTAATAATGTTTATTTTCGATTTTTCTTTGAAGGATCTTCAGGATCTTTTGAACGGTAAGACTTCCAGTCTTCGTTGTATTTTTCTTTTCCCGAGTCTTCTAGACTCTTACATTTAGTCTTTCAGACTATTCTCATTTAAATGCATTTTCGCATTTAGTGCCCATTATAAATTTCTTCCGGAAATTTTAAAGGGCCTCAAATGCAAATAACATAATTGAATATATAAATGCTTAATTAAAATAAATAAGCAATGGGTCTTATATTAATTACCCCAAGGAAAGTAAATGGCAGGAAATTAAAATAATGGGCCTAGTACGAGCCCATAAGTAAAATTAAAGACGAGAAAATAAAAGGTAATGGGCCCTATTATAGCCCAATTAAAATTAAATTGCTGAAAATTAAATGCGATGGGCCTTACACAAGCCCAATTAAAACGTAAAGAAATAGGCAGCTTAGCCGGCCATTAAATGAATAATGGGCCTTTTTACTAGCCCAATCGGAATTTAAATAAAAAAATAGAAAATATGCTTACTCGATAAATCTTTCAGCAATAACATATATAATACGCTTATACGATAAAGGCAGCTTAGCCGGGAAAAATCCGAGGTTTCAAATTCCAGCCAAAATCACTATTCACGGTCGTCGGAAATTACTATTCACGGTCGCCAGAAATTTCTACTCACCGTGCCGGATTATTTTTCCGAGTCATCAAATTCCGGCCAAACACTTCTGGGTTTGCCGGATTCCGACCAAAATTATTATTCACGGTAGCCGGAAAGTACTATTCAAATGGCCAAAATCACTGTTCACGAGGCCGGATTCCGGCCAAACACTATTCATATGCCAAAAAATAATTTCCGGGACTCACCGTGTCCTCACCATACATTTAATCATCCAAGATCAACATTAATTAAACATTCAATCACACAATAACATCATTAATTAAACAATAATACATTCGTCTAGGACAAAATCAAAAATTTTAATAATTGAAGGACTAAAATGTAAGGGCTTACCTGTATAAAACAGAAGTCTAGGGACTAAAGTGTAAACCTGGTCATCTTCTTCATGAGCTGCAGACGGCATGACGGCGGGATGGTGGCGGCTGCAGTAGGCGAGCAGAGGAGGAGGACGGCAACGGGTCGCAGGCGCTTCGACCCGGTTGGTCACGGTCGTCGCGCACGAAAAAGGGAGGCAACAGGGGACCCGGCTCCGGTCGTCTTCAACCTGTAGCTCCTGGTTGCGGGTTGCAGCGCCGGCGCGAGAAGCACGGCGAGGCGGCAAGAAATCGGGGCGAAGGTGACGCGGCATAGGCGCGGCGGAGGCGACGTCAAGGGCGCAACCGGTCGGCAAGAACAGATGAGGCAGACCCGTTTGTGCATTTTTGGGTCGCCGGATCCTGCACCGGGTCGTGCCTCCCTGTCGGCGCGTCCGACAGCGGCGGAGGAAAAAGAGGACGTCGTTCGGTCGGCGGCGGCGAGAGAATCTCGATGGTGGTGGTGGTGTCGTGCACGGCGGCGCGGAAGCCGTCGCCGGAGATGAAAACGGCCGGCCGGATTTTGTTTCTTTCCTCTCCTCTGTTCACCGGTTTCTGGTCGGTTTTCTTTGCTCCGGGTAGAGGCTAACTCGTGCTGATAACGTGTTATGAAATAACATCATTGATGGAAGAAAATGGAGAAGTTTGGGTGGGAGTAGAATTCGGCAGAAGTAAGCCATGAAGAACTCAGTTTTCTTCATTCCATTTCTTTTTGTTATTTCAACATTTATATAATAAGGAGGGATACTGTATTTTATAGGTATAACAATGGCATACATACTAGTATTTATACATATTTTATAACAAATATGACTTACTATTGGGTCGAAGACAGAATTGTTGAGGAGAAAGAAAAAAAAAAGAATAATTAACAACTCTTGAGCTGTTTAGAAAAGGTGAAAGGTAGTTTAAGGAAAGAATTTGTAACCTATAATTAATAAACCAGTCGTGCTTTTTTACCAAAAAAAAAAAACCAGTTGTGCTGAAGGAGGATAAAATTCGAATCCTACTACTAAGGTCATATATAGCCACGGTTTTAGCAATTTCGTTTCCAGCCAACCCAAGAATAATAGTTAGTAAACAAAATTAACTTACTCTACACTGAGTGGCCGATGCACAGTGTAGTCACCGTAGGTAGGTGACTGCACTGGCTTCCTATAAAAGAACAAAAACCAAAATTAGCCCCTTAAGTTTTTAACTCAAAAAATTCTATTTGTATTATTTTTGCTTACACTGAATTCAAAAAAAAAATAAAAGCCCAAGATATAAATCTAGCCCAACCTATACAACTTTGTTTCTTTTGAGCAGTAAGCGTGTTATACAAATACAAGTAGGTGGTTTTGTTGCTTGAGGGAGTTATAAATACCTTTATAAACTTATTGTCAATGACCTCTCTTCTTCTTTCTTCTATTTATTTCTTACCAATTTGTTTTCCTTCTCACCTTCAATTTTCCAAG
This sequence comes from Turnera subulata, assembly GCA_028386065.3. Taxonomy (NCBI): domain Eukaryota; kingdom Viridiplantae; phylum Streptophyta; class Magnoliopsida; order Malpighiales; family Passifloraceae; genus Turnera; species Turnera subulata. Next base: position 55,458 of record JAKUCV010003458.1, on the reverse strand, counting down.
GCTCTTCACACCAACACAAGTGAATTAAGGTAATTCTTTATTTTAATTCTAATAATAATAAAAACTTTATTTACACTATTAGTTTATAGTTTGAATTTAATTTTTTTTAATGAAAGAAAGACAATCGTTAAAAAAGAATGAAAGAAAGCTTTGAGTTGTATTCAATTTTTCTTCTTTTTTTTTTTACGAAATAAAGACAATCCTTTAAAAAATTTGAAAGAAAGACAATAGTAGTTAGTTAATTTGTTGCTTTCTTTTATTTCTTTAATAATTCAATTATACAGTATATTAATTAATAATGATTTTCTAATTTTTTTCTTCTAGTAATGGAAAGGTATTTTCAAAGAGCATCATCAAAAGCCACTTGTGTAATAATTCAACGTTTTCAAAATATGAGAGGGCGTAGGGAACCATTGTAATATTTAATTTATTTTCATATTATATCGTGTAATTGTTATATGTAGTTATGGGTTCTAGAATTATTTGTACTGGATTTTTTTTTTTTGCCTACACCGAAAAAATTCGTGGATCCGCCACTACACATACAAATGGGGATACAAAAATGTACAGTATTTTTGCTTCCATATCGTCGATCCCTTGTTAGATATGCTTTTTGCCTAACATCTGATCAGAGGACAGACAATGTGAAATAATATTTGCTTGTCTTGGCAAAGAAAAACCATGATCAGCAGTGACTCTCGTCTAGTCATTAAAGAAAAAGAGCACACGGGATTCAGTCCATCATCAAGTTTGCAAACTGTCTNNNGGCTCGGCGAAGACACAGGGCGGCGGGTGGCGTGCAGGCGAGCCGGCGAGCGTAAGGGAACGAGGCGCGGCAGCAGCGGCGTCACGGCTCCGGTGCTGCAACTCAACGACAGGGGGAGAGGCCGGCTGTGTTGACGCGGCGGAGCAGAACACGAGGGAGGAGGACGGACGGCGCGGTCACGAGCGGGTAGAGAGGAGGGTGGCCTGCTGGTGCGTGTCTCGGCGGCTGTCGACCGGTGAGAGGCAGGACGAAGGGAGGAAGGAGAAGCGCTCGGGTCGCGCGATGCAGGCGGCGTCGACGGCTCCTCGGGACGGCAGCTGTGCAGCGATAGTGGAAGGAGGAGAAGGAAAGGTCGTCTGCGGGAGGGCGGCGCGTCGCGGCCGTGAGCTGGGGGGGTGGATGGTGTCGGCGGTGAAGGCGTCGGTGGAGAGGTGGCGGCAGTTGGTGTGTTTGGTGTTTATTGTTGTTTGTTTTTTTTTTTTTCTTTTATGTTTATGTATAACTAGTTTTTTTTTTGTACTGTAATTAACTTCTGGGCAAGGATTTAGTGCAGAGGAGGAGAATGGGTAGAAGGTGTGTGTCTAGTGTGTTTGGTTTCAGTTTGTAGTTAGTTTTTTTTTATATAACAGGAAAAGAATGAGCAGAACATGGTGGAGGTTAGGGGATAATAAAAAAAAAATGTTGTAGTGCTCCACTTGTGGTTATTGGAGCTGTGATAGTGCACACTCACAACTAAATAAAAGAAATAATTTGATCCAGCAAAAGGTCTATTGTGCCCCTCTAGCCCCCTTTGGTATTCTAACAACTCAGGGGTATAATCGTCATTTCCTTTTGTCTATTCCAGAAAATTCCAACTCGTCACGGAAATTCCGCAAGAATATCCGGGATGTGGAGTGCAACTCGGAGTCGGAATCCGTTGCTCGGTTTTCCTCGAAATAATTTCCAAAGTTTATTTCCATATGATAAATTATTGTACAAGTCCTTTTACAGTCCCGGTAAAAACATAAATTACCAGGGCTGTTACAATCATATTTAGTCCTAATAATTTTAAAGTATTTTTAAATATATCCATTTTACATAGTATTGTAATTAAAGTTGGTGCAATAGAGTTTCGGGAATTAAGGTTGGTGCAAGAGAGTTTCCGGACATGACATCCCAATAACTTTGCACCAACTTTAGTGTGTGGTATCCACTAAAATTGATATAATGAAGTTTTGGAGATGGTTTTGCAAAAATCCATGGCAACTCTCTGTCTTTTTTTTAAAAAAAAATTAATAACAAGTAAATTAAGTCTTTGTAAGTGGTGTCACTTCTCTATCTATAGATTTTTTTTTTCAGTCAAAATCTTTTCCTATTTATATTGAACAATATTTTCCAACTGCATCCTTTAAGGTAATCTTTTTACAACATATTATTTATATTTTTAGACATAATTAATATTTTTTTTAAAATCATAATAAACATACTTATAATGTCAAACTAAGTCATTCTAAAGAAAGATATGACATGAAATTGGTAGTAAATTAATTAGTGGGGAGAAAAAAATTGTTTCCCGTAATTTATAGAGCTTTTATAATATAAAATGTTTGACCTTTTTCTCAGTAATATTGGATTTAGTATTCAAATTAATCATTGTGCCATGTTTTTAATATTTTTTCTTAGAATTCATGAGAATTAATTATGATAATTTTTTCAATAATTACATTACATAAACTTAAGAGATTGAGATAAGTTATTATGTGTTTAGTTAATTATAGAATCCTCTAAATTATAGACCTTGCAATTATTTCTTGATTTATTGTGAGGGTATAATTATTTCTATTATACAGTCCTTTTCTAAACCCCATGATTACCTCATTTGTTATGAGGGTGTAATTATTTCTTTTATATTAATCTTTTCTAAATCCAGTATGACGTACCAGTGTGTGTTTTTATATGTTAATTGTTAAATCCTTGGTTTTATATGTTAATTGTTAAATCCTTTCGAAAAATTAAGAATATCGTGAAGAAATACAAAAATTATGAATAATTTTTTTAAGCAATATTTTTTCAGTGGGCGAGGAATAAAGCTAAGTTAATAGGATGAAGACCATAGAAATTGGTACCAATGAGCAATCTACATCCCAAGAGAATTGGTATTAGGTGCATCAGTAGGAAAATATAACAATCATTAATTTTTTTGATTTATAATTAATTAGCTAATCAAGAAAAATCTATTAAAAATATTAAAGTTGATATATGAATGTTTTATGAAGTGGGACGTGAGACAAAGGAAAGAATGTTGACAAAATGAAATATTTCTTAATTTGAAGATTAATAGTAAAAAATACTGCTAAAAGTATGAGTTTTTTTAAAAAAAATCTAAAATAAAGTATGAATTTATGGAATCATTTATTCCTCTAAAAAAAATTTAACAAACCAACTAATTTAAACTTAGAGAATAAACATTCAACATTTAGTACAACTCCCGTTAAATATATATACACTGTAGTTCAAACTTTAAGCCACAGAGGTATATATGCCATTATTGGATATTTTAAAAAATAAAAAAAATATTTGCGATCCGAAGCAACGCGAGGGTTTAATGCTAGTATTAATAGAAAGGGGGGAAAAATCAGATATGTGAATGTGAGAATAGGAGTGAATAATTGGGATGACAAAACAAAAAATAAGCACCGAGCCTGAAGAAAGCAACCGGAAAAGTGCATAAAACCTTATCATTGGACTGCTCTTACAGGAATAGCAGAGAGTAAGCTGAGCTGATGATCATTCAATGAAAAATCTTGATACGTTGAACGATGACCTTCTACCATTTCATCAGAGATGCACAGTGGCTTATTGAGGAGCCCATACCATAAGGATGAGGTTACCCATCTACAATATTAACCCCAGCAGTAGCACAGTAGCTTCTTGCCCTTTGCCCACTAATTCCCACCAAGGCCACTTGAAACCCCATTTAATTATTTGCCCAAATAGTTCTTCCATTTTAATTATTCAATTATGACCTTGGCTAACCCACTCATTGTCCACTAAAAAATTAAATGCCCCTCCATACTTGATGAAAAAAAGGTATCCGTAGTTTCTTTAATGGGTTCTAATATTAATATGTTTGGAGTTCAATCTTCCCAATAATTGCAGGATTCTAACCCCAAATCCCATCCATCTTAGTCGTGCAGCCTTAAAAATACATGCCATAAGAGTTGTAAACTATACTACTATTTTCAGCTGAAACCAATATCTCTCGTGGGTGGAAAAGGAAGCTTTGTTAAGGCAAAAAGGGGAGGAGGGGAAAGAATGAATTTAAGGCAAGTCCTGGTTGGCGTTCATGGATGAGGTAATTGTAGTGCTTCAAGAGAGGAAATGGACATTTAGTTTAAGGGTGCTTTGACGTCCAAGGCCCGGCAACACTCCCCCTCCACTTTTTACGGAGAGAGAGAGGGAGGAAAAATTTGTAATACAAAAAAAAAAAAAGAAAGAAAGAAAACAAGAAATGGAGGTCAAACAAACATGTCAGTTTTTTCTATACATATTTTTTCGTCTATATAACTCCACCACCACCCAACCCATCTTCTTCCCCCTTCCCCTTTCTTTCCTTTACTCTCTTTCCTCTCTCTTTTGATTAGCTTTTGCTTAGCTTTTCTTCACCAAACTTGGTTTCCTTTCAGATACCAAACTCCTGCCCGTATCTTTCCAACACTGAATGCAATCATCTTGATCAACTCATATAGTTGCCATCCATCCTCACAGGCCACTACACCTCCCCTGCTGCTTTTCCATCATTTTCTTTACTATCTAGTATATAAAAGACTAATAATTTACATTTTAATTTCAGAACCTTTTTTGTGAAAAGAAAACAACTTGACTTTCTTGAATTAGCCTCTCTCTCGGTTGTGCTTGAATATTGACACAAGACTGCTCAGAATTCCTGATGGAGAGCGAGTTCTTTTTAAACGCAGGAATCCCTCCACAACCATTACAATTTGAACCCTCCATGATCTCACAAATGCCCACCTGGCACCCAATCTCTTCCGCCATGGAAATTCAGGGTAATGAGCTCAATTCCGCAACAGGGCAATCCCCAGATGGGTTCTATAATCCCAGCTGGGAAAAGTCAAAGGATCACAGTCTCCACTTTGACTCGGCCCTCAGTTCAATGGTGTCCTCCCCCGCTGCTTCTAATTCCAACATATCCAATGAAAGCTTTGTGATCAGAGAACTGATTGGGAAATTAGGGAACATTGGCGGCAACAACGTTAGCAACTCTGGTCGGAATGGGATCTCCCCGCATTCCCAGCCCATGGTGGCAGCTCCATACGTTACTACCAGTACCACTAATGGCAATAGCAGCGCCAACACTTCCTGTTACACTACTCCTTTGAGTTCACCACCCCACCTGAGTTTGCCTGTGATGGATCAAATCCCAAAAGAACATTTGAATTTTCCCGGCCTGGGACAAAAGCCACTGTCTTTGAATGCTGCGGTGGCAGAGTTCACTGCTGATCCAGGATTTGCAGAGAGGGCTGCAAGGTTCTCTTGCTTTGGAAGCAGGAGCTTCAATGGTAGAACCAGCCAGATTGGTGTAAACAATGCCGAATTGGCCAACAGGAGTAGTCCACTAATGGGAAATGGCAAGTTGCCGCGTGTTGCCAGTAGTCCTTCTCTCAAGGCAATTGTTGGATCTCAAAAGGGAAACATGACTCCTCCATTGCAGGACAGGTCGGAATTGGCCAATTCCTCCCCGGAGGAATCCTCTGTGTCAGAACAGATCCCAAATGGGAAATCTAATGTGAAGGGTGCCAATGAGTCCAATTCCAGGAAAAGAAAAGCAGCTCCAAAGGGAAAAGCAAAAGAGCTAGCTTCAGCACCACCAGCCAATACAACTAAGGTATGCCACTACCAAGATATTAAGTTAACAGCCTATTCATTTTCACTACAATACATGGTCTAATTTCTATTGAAACTGGGGGAATTTTCTTTTCTCAGGATGCTGGAACTGATGATAATTCGAATGGGAAGCGAGCCAAGACAAATCAAGGGAATGGAAATGAAAATAGTCTTGAAAATGCAGAGGAAGCGACCAAAGCAAGTGAGGATAAGACGAATCCGAAACCTCCTGAACCACCTAAGGACTACATTCATGTTAGAGCAAGGAGGGGTCAAGCCACTGATAGTCATAGCCTAGCTGAAAGAGTGAGAATTTACTAACCAATTTTATGTCAGATTACTACCAAGCCAAGTTATGCAAAAGTTTTAGCGTTGACATTGGTAATTTCTCAAATGATTAGGTCCGGAGAGAGAAAATTAGTGAACGGATGAAGCTTCTGCAAGACCTTGTGCCTGGTTGCAATAAAGTGAGTGCAACTTGCAGACTTTTAAGGATTGATACTAGTAAGCTTCAACTACATACAAGAATGTAATTTCTATGTGCTGATTTGTGGTTGTCCTGTTTCAGGTCACTGGAAAAGCCCTTATGCTTGATGAAATTATAAACTATGTCCAATCATTGCAACGACAAGTTGAGGTAAGAAATTTTTTATGTCCATTAATCAGTATCTGTGTCCTGGTTACAGATTTTAATTGCAGCGACTAATGATTTCGCTTTTTTCTTTTCTTTTCCTTTTGTTTGGTGCAGTTCCTCTCCATGAAGTTGGCTTCTGTGAATACCAGGCTGGATTTCAGTATGGATAGCCTCGTTTCAAAAGATGTGAGTTGTTCATTTTATTCAACGGCTTAACCTTTTGTACGGCATTAAATTTTTCAACATTATTTATGAAGTTGGAGTTGTTGGACTTTTCTTTTTTTTTTTTGTGCTGTAGATATTTCAATCAAGCAAGCCATTGCCAAATCCAATATTCCCATTAGATTCCTCAGCCTCAGCAATTTTTGGACACCACCAGCAAAATCCACCACTACTGCCTAGCAATATTTCTAATGGGGCAGTCACCCACTCCTCAGTGGACCCATTAGATACCACTGGAGGACTATGCCAAAACCTCAATATGCATATCCCCCAACTTGAAGGATTTAATCAAAGTGTTCCTCAGGTAATTGGCAGCCATGTCCTTTATATGTAGAGACTGCCTTTTCCTTTTCACTTCTGTTTTTATCCATCTAACACTTTTTCACTAATTTTGTCTAGTATCCAACATTCTGTGAGGATGACTTGCAAACCATTGTTCAGATGGGTTTCGGGCAGAATCCCAACTTTGAACCAACACTGCAGTCAAGGACCCCAAACGGTAATAAGAAAGTTTCAGAGATTAGGCCATCAAGTAGTAGTCGAACCTTTTAAATTATATATCCTGACAATCACTCATTTAATTGCAGGTTCACATCAGGCATCCCACTTGAAAATTGAGCACTAGTTACCATTCTTTGGATCAGAGTTGAATATCCAGAGCGGGAGAGAGGCTGCTGTATATACAAAAACCATTTAATTGGCCCCTGCAGTTGAACTATATACCAAGCTCATTTATCTCTTTTAGGTCTAATGAAGAGGACTTTTTATTTTTTTTGGTCTCCATAATTTGACAGTATTTTCACTTTTGTGGAGAATTTGTATTATTATTATTATTATTATTATTATTTTTGCTGTGGATTTTTTCTTGCAACTATCCACTGTAAAATCCTAGTGTACGAATCATGCTGTATCTCGGTGCAAAAGCTTAGAGCACCAAATGTAAGATAGAATGCTAATTAAATGAAAGATTTTTACTACCTCTCCTTGTCTATTACTATACACACGTCTTTATCTTCATATCATTTCAACATCTGATTCTTACAATTCCTTGTTGAATTTGTGAATTTGTCACGTCAACTAAGCATTGTTAGATCGTGTAATCTTGGAGATGGTGATTCTTTCTTATGTTGTAACCAGCTGGATGTGTTGGACACTTTTCCTCTGTGTCTAATTTCAGTGATTAAGACATTGGTTTATCTTGAGCTGGGGTCATGCTTTGCATGATTTCTGGCAGATAATGTGCTCCTGTAATTTTCATTGATTAACCAAAGAAGGAAGCTTCTGTTCCCTTTTACTGTGCATAATATAAATCAATCAACAAAAGGGCTGGAAGTTAGAACTACCACTGATATCATCATAAAAATAATATAAAATAATTTCACGCACAATATTTAACATCATCAAAAGAATCCCAGGTTGGCATTGGTGAGATTCTGACTAGGCCCAATGAATCGAAGAGCTTTATAATCCATAAACTTTAAAAAGTACTTGACAATAGGAAAAAGGGTATAATTTAGTGGAGTTCAGGTATGGAAAGATACCCTTTACAATAGAGTAATCTTTTTCAGCGAGGTGGTTAATAAAAATCCAATTTATGGGGTTAACAAAAGATTTCTGCTTTGCAGCCTTAGTTGGGGTATTTTATTGAAGGGTCTATTATTGTCTGCAGATTAGTATAATTTAATCAACAGAAAGATGCTATGAATGTGGCGGTGTACGCAGAACAGTTACAGAACATGCTTAAACTATCTTACTAATTGGAGATGTTCATGTGACAGTCTCTGTCTGCGAAGATAAATGTAAGAGGCCAATCATAATACAACGTGTCTAGGGATTGGTATTTGTTTTTTCTCTTTTTTTGTTTCTAAATTGTTGAAAATCTTTGGCTGTTTTATCCATGCTTAGGTGTATGGTTCCTAGATCATATAATTATTTCTAGAAAACCAGTAAACTGTTAGAATAAAAACTTAACTAAAAGAACTCATCATCCGACAGAAAACTTGGCTGGATCCAAATTTTGACAATTGAGCAACCTGCAAAGTTCTGACTTGTATGGTTAGGAGAAAATGGTAAACAACAGAAAATATATATATATATATATATATATATATATATATATATATATATATATATATATAACTAACAAAGGGGAAATGGAAGGCAGCTTTGCTGCAGAGTTGATGAAAAGTGGTTTTTCCATTCTTGATCAGAAATTATTTTGGTTCTTCTCCACCCTATAAATTGTGGGATAATGAAGATCAAGACCATTGTGGTAATTGTTATGTCTTTTCACCACTCATGACTTCACTTGTTTGACTTCTGGGTCTCTCCTTTTATAGAAATTAAACTAGCATAATGAGGTGTCCTTTCTTCTTGTTGGGTGCAGAACCTCTCTAAATCTAGTGAAGTTTATTGGCATTTCCCCTTCTATGATCTAACTTTAAGGACCTAACAAGTTGGCGGTGAGTCATGGAAGTAAAAGTTGCATAAAAATGAGCCATTTCGGAGCTAAAACAACCTTAGCATTTTTACACCTCTTGTATACCCAAGAAATGTCCACTCCCGATGTTTAAATGGTAATGGCAGATTGTGGTTAGTATGCTGGCACTTGCCAGGGCCACTATTAGTTTCACCCAAAGGACATGGAACCAATAATTCTAGGATTACTTGCAATGCTCTATAGCCCACTAGTACTGGTAAGGAATTTTATAGGTCAATTGTCTTAATCAAAACCCTGAAATCCACGGCCTTAAGGAAAGAAAAAGGTCGAGTTTCCGCGAATCAGAATACAGATAAGCCACTGAAACGACACCCAACAAGGCCCAGCATCCAATTGCAGAGAATTGAGTAGGAGAGATTTCAAGGACTATGGTTGTGTTGTAGGGTATTATAGTGATCATTAGGGTAGGTGCCCTATTACTTGGAAGAAGTAGTAGTACTGTTCTATCACCCAACATTCTTTTTTGAACTTTTTTAGTTTTTTCCTTTCACCTCAGGAAGCCTTTTCCCGTCTCTCTTTTTAACCCATGTCTGTTGGTGTTTTCCTCTGGAAGAGATAAAAAAAAAAAAAAAAAAAGCTGGGTCAATAAGAACCCATCATTTGCTCTACCAACCACTGCATTATTTCATGCTCTCCAACTGTAAGCGTGTTTTTGTTTTTCTGCATTTCAAAGTATCTCACCATCAAATCCAATTCCATTTCCTTGCAGATTATTTTGCTGGCAAAGCATAATTTTTGTGTCACCATCCTACATATATTCTTCTTCAGCGGTGGACAATTTTATCCCATATTTTTCAATATGGTTATGTAACTTATGTTATGTGTGTGTTGTCGCACACAGAGCCTAGGGCCTCTTTCTTTCTAGAGGGACAATTTAATTTCTAGAGCGAGCTTTTTTCTGCACGTGACACGTCCTCTGGGCCCGACCTGCCTTTGGTAGCTTCTAAACCTTTGATTTTTTATTGGAGGTTAGTATTTTTTTTTTTTTCGAAGAAAGGAGGTTACTATTGTTTATGACATGATATTCACATATTGTAGTAAGCCCAACTTTTCAAGTTTTGATTGTATACCACATAGTCATTTTTTATATAAAAAAAAAATCTGAACCTTATAGGTTGTAAAAATGGGGATGGGAAGGAATGTCCGAGGGAAACTCGGTTCGGTTGATTGACTATATTGGAAGAAGGAAAAATGTGAAGGTCAATTGGAATTTTGGTGAAGAGCTAGGTTTAAAGATAAAGATTTAAATTGCCAATGCCAGCTATTTCGGTGGATGACATTGGTATCATTCAATGTATTCTTTTACTGCAAACAGTATGGTCATCTCTTCTCTACTAAATGACTTTATAGTTTATACTAGTACTATTAAACTAATTGATGTCAAGTTACCAATTGCCCGGAAGAATCTGTTTCAGTTCCCCAGATAACGCTTGTACTAATATTTTGTGCTAATTTCATTCTTCACCTTCACCATCCACTTGCGTTCCGAATTGCAAAATTTACAATGAACAGAGATTCGTTAACCTGTCTCCCTTCCAAGTTAGGTGAACTGATGAGCCTACTTGCCTATATCATGTTTTCTTTGCTTTCTACTACCTCCAGCCACAAAAAAAAAAAAAGAAATCTTGGTTTTCCATTGACCGAATTAAGAGTAATTTTATTTCGCCGGCAGTAGAACACTAAGGTTTATTTTTATTCGGTCTTGTTTCGTTGGATTCCGTTCTACCCAAAACTCAAAACCACACCAAGTTATTCTCCCAAGGAAATGCGGAAACATCTCGAGAGAATCGAGACGTGGTAATTAGGCTGTAAGATATTCCACCAAAAGCTGGTCAAAAGGAAAAAAAAAATACCAAGGAAATAAATTTCTTCAGTTAAGGTGTGGCAGAAAGTGACAGATGAAATTACTAGGAAGTGAAAGCAAAAATTTCTGATCTCGTAATCCTGAAACCTCTGTTTGTCAGTGGAATATTTTTCTTTGGCTTGTTTGTTTAGCTCCAACTCTACAAGTCAAATGTCTTGCTAGCTGTTGGCAATTTTCTAATGATTTAATTAGCACTATTGCCAGATTGATTAAAACAAAAAGCAAGTACACATTACATGTATCTTACCTCAAGATGATGTTATAGGCCCACCAAATCAGATCTGCTACTCCATCGCGGGCTTTTTCTGGGGAAGCATTTTGAGAGTTTCGCATTAGATGGGCCTGGAAACTTTAAGAAATTGGTTGTACACTATCTGTCCATGTTGGCGAAACCAGGTCCGTTAACGCTGATGGATAACCAACCCAGAAGCTTTTATCCTCTGTGTCTTTTGTGGAAGAGACCCAAGAACAAGTACCATTAAATAGTGGATGATATATGTGCAAGCGCAAGAGTATTTGCTTAATGGACGCCTCCTGTTTGTGCCCTAAAAGGGTCATCATATGTGAGGCCAACTTCGGCCCTCTTTTTTTATGAATAGGCCCTACAGTTAGGTCGACTTCCAATTGCTGCCATAACATTTTTTACTCTGTTTGGCCCGGCACAGTAAATAAATAACAAAAGTGCTTGCCCCACAGAAACGCCAAGTACGTGTTTCCGCAGAATAACTGGCCACACCATAACTCTCTTATGGAGCGGAGCTTTCTGGTATTGCTCCAATTTTACATACAGGGCTTAGGTTATGTAATCTTTGACCCTTTGAGAGTTACCGAGTGTATTTCCCATGTATATTATTATTATGTACTCTTCTTCTCCATGATTAATAGATTTATTTTCAATTAAAAAGAACTAATGTTTGTTAAAGTAATAATGCTTCAAAGATTTTCACGGGGAACTAGCTCACCAATCCACATGAGTAACTAGAGTCCATGCAGACTAGCCCCAATTCTTTTTTTACGCTGTTACTTTTGGATGACTGGAGAAGAGTGTTGCAATGAAACTACAATCACTGGGGTCATCATCGTCGTATCACATCCGAACTTAATGGTCAAAAGAATCGACGAAAGAACCCAACAAGATGCAGCAAATCGTCTCCAAGTACAAAATAAAGCAAAGGTATT
>JAKUCV010003458.1:4216-42931 GCA_028386065.3 Turnera subulata | reverse complement strand
TTTTTTTTGGCTTCTTCCTATTATTATGAGTAGGGCGCAAAACCACGAGTTTCAAGAATGGTGGAACAAGCAGCGGCAATTCTGGGACGAATCAAGCGGCGCATTCCTCACCGTCGAGATCCGCTCCCCTCCACCGGCGGCGGATCCGGCGACGGTGGAAAAGATGAAAGGCCACGCCCACACGCGCAGTGCCCGCCAGCTCTCCTGGCTGTGGATCCTCAAGCTCCACCAGCTCGCCGCCTCCGTTGGATGGCTCGCCGTCGCTTCCGTCCACATCCTCCGCACCGCCAACCGCAGGATCGCCACCAGCCCCCCGGACTCCTCCTCCCGCCTCTACAAGTCCATCAAGCTCTTCCTCTTCCTGGTGATCTCCCTCCTCTGCTTCGAGCTGGTCGCCTACTTTAAGGGGTGGCATTTCAGCCCGCCGGACGTGACGGAGGCGGAGGAGGCGGTGGCGAGGGCCTACGCCAAGTGGCTGGAGATCCGCGCGGGGTATCTGGCGCCGCCGCTGCAGGCGCTCACCAATGTGTGCGTGTTGCTGTTCCTGATTCAGTCGGTGGATCGCCTGGTGCTGATGCTGGGATGCTTTTGGATCAAGTTCCGGCGCCTGAAGCCCGTGGCGGCGATGGAGTACGGGAGCGTGGAGGAAGACGGTGGCGGTGAGGAGTATCCTATGGTGCTGCTGCAGATACCTATGTGCAATGAGAGGGAGGTAAGCAGATGTAGGTTTCCCAATCCAATCCACTCCCTATAACGGTTTTGTAGATTTTGTGGATTATTTTTTTTTTTTAGCTCTTGCCATTGCTTTGACGAATGTGTTTGATATAGAGCTTCACTTTTTTGACGCATTTTATATGTGCGAGAAATTTGAGAGTGATTTCGAATTTGAAGTAAAACAAACTTTTCTTCTGGTTAGCTCAAGGTGCTGCTTTTGCTTCTACACTGGCTTCTGTTGGGTGTTTTCTGCTTTCGCATCCGTAGACTTCTAGGCTCTGATCAGTTCCCTATTCATTATTGAGTTTACTAGCGACATGAAGATATAGCGCTGTTATAAGTATAATTCTCTCTCTGCTTGTGGATAATCTTTTTAGTGGCCAATCCGGTGTGCTGCATACTTATGTGTAGCATCCGGGGATTAGTGTATAGCTTCTTTTATTTATTCTAGTTTTATTGAATGTGTATCTCTATTGCCATTATAATAAGAAATCGTAGACCTGTGCGAGTTGCAGAGGAATTAAATCTGTGTATTTTTTAGTATGGGCTGATGTGAAGAAGCACGACTAAATAGAAAGTGCGCTTTGTGCAGGTTTACCAACAATCAATTGCGGCAATTTGTGTCCAGGATTGGCCAAAGGACAGAATGCTTGTACAAGTTTTAGATGATTCTGATGAGTCAGAATGTCAACTCATGATCAAGGCAGAAGTGCAGAAATGGCAGCAAAGGGGTATACACATAGTGTATAGACACCGTCTTATGCGAACAGGCTACAAGGCAGGGAACCTCAAATCTGCAATGAGCTGTGATTATGTTAAGGATTACGAGTTTGTAGCAATCTTTGATGCAGATTTTCAGCCGGGGCCTGATTTTTTGAAGAAGACTATCCCTTACTTCAAGGTAACTTTACCGTAAATCTAATGAGGATTATATTGGTTTTGGTTTGGTTACAACTGAAGTTCTAATCTAACTGTATGTACTTAAGATTCTGCTAGGCCAATCTGTGATTGGATATCATGTAGTGAGAGATTCCTGGGATTGATTGGATACCCTTCTAGATTGGCATTTTGCATTCTCTTACCGACCTACCCTTAGATTTTTTTTATTACAATGATCGTGTTGATAATAAAAATAAGTCTATGCTAATATTTAAATCTTGTATCATTTGTGTCCGTGGAAAAGGCCATCAGCTGCCACCATAATCTTAATGGCTTCTACTTACATGGGGCAATGGAAAATTCTGTATTGACCTCCTCTTTTCGCTTTCATTTCTGATCTTAAAGGGTAATGATGACCTGGCATTGGTGCAAACAAGGTGGACCTTTGTAAATAAGGATGAGAACTTGCTTACAAGACTGCAGAACATAAATTTATCCTTCCATTTTGAGGTGGAGCAACAAGTGAATGGTGTTTTCATCAACTTTTTTGGTTTTAATGGAACTGCTGGTGTATGGAGAATTAAGGCCCTTGAGGAGTCTGGTGGCTGGTTGGAGCGAACAACTGTTGAAGACATGGATATTGCTGTCCGTGCTCATCTTTGTGGATGGAAGTTCATATACCTGAATGATGTTAAGGTCTGTCACATTATCCTCCCTACCGGAGTCTTTTCATATATTTGTAGCCCAACCCCTAACTACCTAGTCTTGTCAAAGGAAAACTAAAACCTAATTAAGTTGGTCCTCTTGTGACAGTGCCTTTGTGAACTTCCGGAGTCTTATGAGGCATACAAGAAGCAACAGCATCGCTGGCATTCAGGTCCAATGCAGTTGTTCCGCCTGTGCTTCTTTGATATTCTTCGCTCTAAGGTACTGAATTTCCACGCAAGTACTCTTGATTTCACAAGCAAGTGAATCTTATTTAGACACTATACATCATGCAATCCTTAATTATTATTATTAGAAAAAGATAAATTGATTTCCTGAAGCAAAAATTATTCATGTTGTCATTGCAAGTGATTAGTAAGGAATCCATCAGCTAACAGTATCATACTGCTCCTATGGTTTTCGATTAATACGAACTTGGTAGCATAGAATAGTCTCCTTTTTTCTAAAGATGGCAATGTTACTGATACACAATTATTGGAAATTGCAGATTAGTATGGGCAAGAAAGCAAATTTGATCTTTCTGTTCTTCCTCCTAAGGAAGCTTATTCTGCCATTTTACTCGTTCACCCTCTTCTGCATTATTCTTCCGCTCTCCATGTTTCTGCCCGAAGCTGAGCTACCTGCTTGGGTCGTTTGTTACGTCCCTGGCGTCATGTCCATCTTGAATATCCTTCCAGCACCACGGTCTTTCCCATTTATTGTGCCCTACCTTTTATTTGAGAATACCATGTCCGTGACCAAATTTAATGCCATGATATCTGGATTATTTCGATTCGGGAGTTCTTATGAGTGGATAGTAACAAAGAAATTGGGCAGATCATCAGAGAATGACTTGGTTTCCATAGCTGAAAATGAAGTTGAACCCCTAATGGAAGCCTCCAGTCTTCACAGGTCATCCTCAGAGTCTGGCCTGGCTGCGCTTAACAAGCTAGAAACAACCAAAAGAGGTGGGAAAAAGAGGAGGAATAGGTTGTACAGAAAAGAACTAGCTCTGGCGTTGATACTGTTGACTGCCTCGGTAAGAAGCTTGTTATCTGCCCAAGGAATTCATTTCTATTTCCTATTATTTCAAGGGATTAGTTTCCTTGTTGTTGGTCTTGATTTGATTGGAGAGCAAGTGAGCTGAGGTTTCCGGCATTGGAAGTTTTTGTGTGGAAGCTTTTGCCGTCCATTTGAAGCTCGAGATGCTATGGCATTGATGGCGAGGAATTTTTCATCACATAGAGAAGATGCAAACCGGGCCTCTGTTGTGAAGTCACACTCAGTTGTGGTTGTCGGCTATATATATTGAACCAAATTCGTTCATTTGTGGTCCGCACAGATCTGTATTCTATTTATTCAATCGTTGGATGGAGGACCATTGATCATCGCGGTTGTCAATCCAGATGCTCTAGGCTAATTCTAGTTATTTCAGGATTTGTAGGGGGTGAGTGATGATAAAAAAATTGGCAAGGGTTATTCTCTCAATATCTTGCCCCTTCCATTTAGGGTCCGTGTATTGAAACAAAACTGTATACTTATTTTTTTTATTAGCAAAACTGTATACCTATATTACAGGCACAATTGTAACGAGGAACACATCTGTTAGATAGCATACGAAGTTCTCAAATGGTAAATGAAAATTCCCCTGTCAACAATTCGTTGGAACAGGCTGAGAGAGGCATACATTACCCACACACAGACACGCTAATGGTTCAATGTTAACTTGAAGTGGACAACGAAAAGTTTAACTCAAAAAGCTACAATACTCTTGTGTAATATCAAATGAATAACAATTGATCTCATAAAGTTTACAAGTCTAACTACTAATATGTTTTCTAAGAATCGCATCTCTTCCGTGTTTTAAGTTTAACACCACTATTCAACGTGTAATAAAAAAAAACCTAACCCCTAACGCCATCTTCTTGCTTTCTTGGGATCAGATGGAGGCGGAACAGGGAAATCGTTGAAATCAACCAACTGTATTCTTTTTCTCTTCTTGTTATCCTCCAACTGTTGGTACCGCTGTTTAAGTTGTCTCTTGGCAACCTCAAGTTTGCCTTCAAGAACAGCAGGGTCAAGATTCCTTTTCTTGGTCTCTGAGATGTGATTATTGACCGGCCGTCCTCTTCCTTGGTTTGCAACAGCAACAGTTGCTGCGTCACTGCGTTCTTTAACCGAAGAGACGACCGCATTGTCAGAAGAGCGTGCTCCTCCCTTTCTTGCATCAATTACAGAGCCGGTTCTGTCATCACAAACTTCTCTCTTTCTTGCACAAACTACAGAGCCGGTCTTGTCAGAATCTACTCCCTTTCTTGGATCAACTACTTGATCTCCAGTACCGTCTCCCCTGCTTTCTTCAACGACAGAGCCGTTGTTGCATTCTTGGTTACTGATATTGAGATGAGAAGGAATCTTGAGCCTCACGATAATGCGCTTCTTGATGGTACTACCCCTAGAATCAGAAGAACAGTTTTGCATGTTCTTGGGGGGACAAGGGCTCTCTGCCTTTCTTGGAACATTAAGCTCTTTGAAGGCTGGGGGAGCAGAGGAGAACAATCTCTGGGCGATGTGATCTCGACGAAGCAACAACTCTGGGTACTGCTGGTATCCGAGTGCCATTGCCATTGTCGTTTCCTCTCTCTTTCTTTTCTTTCTTTCTTTTTTTAAAATGTTGATTGCTGTGATAGCGGCTCGAGTTAAGAGGAAGCTTGGATTTATGGCTTTGCTCTTCCGACCCTAAAAGGATTGGATTTCTTATGGCGGTTGGAGGGATTATGTAAATGATTTTTTTTTTTTTCCAAACGCGTTAACTTTATTTCTAAAATTATTTTTTCTTCTCCACAAAATTTTTCACCATAAAATGCTATCAGTTATCCCGTTTTGAAAATAAAATATTTATTTGTATTATATTACTTTACTTATTTTTCAACTATTTTGAGACTAAACTAGAACTAACTAGTCAAAGTAAAAGTGACACACTTGGAACTCTACAATAATAATTTCAGAGTAGCGGGTGAGTGATGATAAAAAAAAAATATATATATATGGCAAGGCCTTTTCATCTAGCGTCCGTGTAACGAAGCAAAACATTGTACTTACTTTTTTTAGTGCGTATACTTATTTTTAATTAGCAAAACCGTATACCTATATCACAAATTTTAACGGGGAATATAATTATTAGATATACCAAGTTCACAAGTACTGAATGAAAAATCACTTGTCGATAATTCGAGGCACGCACGCATTACCCGCACAGACGCTACCTGCACATTGTAAATTCACATCCCTAACTTCGTTCTAATCGCAAGAGGTAATCATCCTGGTCATGGCAAGTAGCTTTAGTACATGCACGCCCAAGGAACACCCAAGTTAAAACAACGAACTTGTATAATATGAAGATGGGCTAACAGACCATCCAAGAGGCTTATCGGAGAACTCAACTCTCGCTTTAGGTCAAAAGAACATCCTACTCAATGTGTTTATACGTTTTAAAACGCAAAATTCAAGACTGAACCGAAACACAACAAGACTCACAATTTCACGATCTGCCAGTTAGTAAAATGAATCTGGTAAATAACATCTTTAGCAAAAAAAAAAAAGCCTTGCACCGTTGCACGTGATATGCGACATAACGTGAATAAAGAG
This sequence comes from Turnera subulata, assembly GCA_028386065.3. Lineage (NCBI taxonomy): Eukaryota > Viridiplantae > Streptophyta > Magnoliopsida > Malpighiales > Passifloraceae > Turnera > Turnera subulata. The sequence goes on along the minus strand of JAKUCV010003458.1, from coordinate 36,985 downwards.
AAACATGAAATCGATTGAGAAAAAAGTCAAATATTAGCATCAAGGAACCAAAAACAAGACATTGTTTCAAAAGCTACCAACAATGATGACTGAAATTCTTGATCTATATTGCGTTTGAAAACCAAACATACTACTGCAAAAACTTGAGTGAAACTTGGGTAAAAGTACATTAAGCAGCACCAGCACCCTTGCCCTTCTTCTTTTGGATTTTCTTCATGTAGAACTCAAGTTCCTTGCCCTCGAGTATGTACCTGATCCACAGAAGTTGTACATACAAATAAGATTAGAGGATGCACAGATATCTCACAAAGAACAATCATGACTTGACTATTCCAAACATACCCATCAGCTCTGCCACATTGACCAGGACGGGATGAAATGCAAGCTAATAATCTACCACCGCCAAATTGCTCCTCAATATGAGCATCTAGTTTGCGATCGTTTTGGCGTTTCTCAAGTTTCCTTAGGACATGCTTGCTCTTCTTGGTTTCCTCGGTAGCAGCAGGAGCAGCTTCTCCCTCCTATCATTATTTAGCAAAGAATAGATAACTATCTTACATATACAATTGTACATTCGGTGTAAACTAAATTCAAATATGCAGCTAGCATTTGAATGCTTATAGTGCAATGGCAAAGGGTTCATTATTATCCAAATGGGGAATCTTTTACCTCAGCAGCATCCTTCTTAGCCACAGCCTTCTTCTTTCTACCAATGTCTACACCATAATGCTGAAGGTACCATTGCTTAAATGGAGCGGCATCAACCTGGACAATTGCACTCTTGACCAAGGTTTGTGTCCGAACAAGCTCATTGTTTGAGGCATTGTAAACCACATCAAGGATACGAGTCTTGCGGGTGACTGCCTCACTACCCCAGGAATAGTTACCTGTGTCCAACCTCAATGCCCTCCACTTCACGTTACCTCCTCTAACACGAATCCTCCTCACAGTCTTATTGCTTGAGAGTTTCGTATTTGCAGGCTGACGACCAAGCTCATACCTTGTTGAACAAAAAAATGAACAGTAAGATCCAATGATCCAGAATAGTTTAGAGTTCAGCGAAAAAAATTGCCCAGAATTTAGGGATGCTCCGTTCTCATAAATCCAAGCAAACCCCATGCATACATGCAAAGCAACTAAAGTCATCTTCTCTTTTAGCCTCTTAACCAGAGAGAAAATTGATCCAAACAAAGAGAATAGCAGTTATTCAAGACCAACATAATGAACGATATGAAAACAAAGTCGGAAGACTGCCACTAACAATAGGCTAGATTTCCTCTCTAGCTGACTTTGTTTCTAAGATGTCATGACCAAAAAAAGTAAAGACAAGACAAACAGATCCAACAAACCATAGCATAAGTTTGCACGACAAGAGAGACATCAAAAACCCAATGGATAAACGTTGGAGAAGCTACCGAACCAAATGATTGAGTGGACATAATTATGTCCTATTGATCCCAAAAAGAAAGGAAAAAAACAAGTAAACATGCAATTCGAAACCACAATGCAAAGTGTTAGGACTCATTTTCATGGCGATGTGGCACACACTTTATCATACGAATGTAAGATCTCGTTCCAAAGCAACCAACAGACACCTCCAAATCACAAAATCTTGAGAAGCTTAAGACAAAATGAGTTCCAGGTTTACTCTTATAATGAAAGAAGGACAAGGCAAAAATCCAACACAGCGTCGACAAGTATAAAAATAGATCGAGACAAAGCAAAAGGAAAAACATAGAACTCTATTCATCAGAGGAAAAAAATGCAGTGTTACAAAATCTGATATTCTATAGCAGAGTCAACAATCCAACACAACAAAAGCATATACAAAATGAAAACGCACAAACAAAAGAGTACAGATAAATGGAGAAAAGCAAAAGCAAAAAAAGAAAAATAGAAAATAGAAAAGTTACTTTCTCTTCTTCCTCCAGGCCTTCTTCTTGCCACCAGTGGCGCGCCTCTTGTGCATGGAATCCCTAGAAATACCTGAAAAAACGCATCCATGTCAGAAAACGAACCTAACCACCTAGGTATACCAAATCTAGCTACGGACATAATAGTTTTGATTTTGTGATAAATTAGGGTTCAGATCAAGGTATAACGGAGGCAGTTTCTTACCCATTTTGGCTTGTGCGGCGAGATAACCACCTCCCTGTCTCTCACTCTCACTCTCTCTCTCTCTCGCTCTCTCTCTCGCTCTCTTCTTGTCTGTGGGAGGCTCGCTAAACTTAAAACCCTAGCTGCTACCTTTAATACGAGTAGTGAGGGTTTTGTTGTCATTTTACTGGACAAATGCATGCTTCCCCTAATTGTACTTCTGCCAATATGGGTTTCGGCCTGATTATGTTATCATGGCCCAGTTTCTAAGCCCGCATATCCAGCCCCTAATCTACTTCTTTTCTTTTGTTTTGTTTTGTTTTTTTTTTTTGAGTAAGGGATTGACTTCTATTTTGGACACAGGACCCAAATTTCAATCGAGTTCAACAAGTCCCTAAAAAGTAAAATAAAAAAAAAATTTAAATTTAAATTTTTAATATTTAATTTTACAAATTTTCACTTCCAGAGTGATACAATGCGATAAGTCTCCTTCAAAAGGAAACTAAAGAAACCGTAACTCCTCCATTATACACTGGATTACCTCTAATGATGGTAGTGTAGGTGGGTGTGGAGGAAATTAAGCTTTTACTGTGTAAAGATTGGAATGCCCTTACTTCTTATTCATCATGGAAATAGGCAAGCCAACTTTTGTGCTGACAGGCTTGCCAAACTAGGTTTTGAAATCCCGATAGGTTGTAAATGGTGTGTGCAACCTCGGAAAAACCTGTATGTATATATATTTTGGCATATAATGAAATAAATCTTTATGAACAGAAAAATAAAAAAAAGAAAGAAAAGAAACTATAACTCCTGCTTTGACTCGGATGAACCAAATGCATACTCTGGTGCAACAGTCAACAGTGCCACCTCACCTTCTTCATCAGGACCTGATCTTCTGATAAAATCAATTAGCGTCTTCCAAAAATTCCAGTACTTTCTCAGCTCTATTAAGTTTAATAAAAACAAATGGATTCGCTTGCCAATTACAAAATGGCAAAACATTCATGGAAGATGGAACAAAATAAATGAAAGACTCACAGCATAGAGCACAAACAAGAGAAGAAAGCTTTATTGATTAGGAAATTCAATACTGCTGACATTCCACAGTAAAATATTGTGATTACACCAACCCATAGTATCCTACTACCTGTGCCAAACCCTTAAATGACAACAGACTAACCATGGATCCTAACTTTGGGAAGTCTTGACTAATGTGATAGCATTTCCCTTCTTTGAAAGTCGCCACCAAGTTCTGGATAGCGCTTCCTTTCTCTGCAATTTTTCACCGAATACACATCCCAACAACCATTCGTCAGAAATGTGCAGTAAACCTCTGGAATGTTTTGAACCTTCACGTAGCCTTCACCCCCATCATTAGGTCTTAGTCTCTTGATAAAATCAATTGGCATGTCCAAGAATTGTACTACCTTGAGCTCCGTCAAGTGTTCAATGCCAAAAGGAATTTTCTGCAACAACTTGCAGCATTGGACTGTTAGGTTATGCAGAGAAGGCATTGCTCCGTCTTGTATTGTTATTGATCTGAGGAAATTCAGTTTGTTTAGGCCCAGCACCTTCAGTCTTTTGTAACCCCACTCTGGAAATTTAATGTCTCTCCTTCATAAGCTTCTACAAATTCAAGATGCACCAAATTGGGCAAACATTGGAGAGATACTAGCAGATCATGGCGTAGTTTGGTCCTCCTCATCTTTAACATGACCAAAACTTCAAGGCAAGATATCCACTTGGGCAACTTCTGCAGCCTTGCTGTCAAATATAGCCTTTGAAGGAATGGAGGAGGACAAGATAAGTATTGCAGATCAACGATCTCGTTTTCATCTAACGAGGTAATGGACAACGCACGGAGGTCCCTCAGCTTTTCAATTGAAGAGCACAAAGCCTTTCCGTTTTCTCTCTTGAGCTTTACGATGCCTAGCCTCCTCAGTTTATTGAGTCTTCCCAGCTCTAGAATAAGCTTATTGCCTTCTTTTTTTTTTTTTGGTCTACGACCGGGAAGTTAATATATTACTATGATCAAAACATGTTACAAATGCATGCGGGTTTACCGTAAGCCACTCCTATCCTCATACAAAAGCAAACTAACTATACTGGGAGGGTGATCTAAAATTATGAATCCAGGACCAGAGGAGGAGGCTAGCCTAGCTATAGTACTAGCAGCTAGGTTGGCTGCATCACTGATATTCTCAAAAGAAATAGAAACAAAATGAGACATTAAGGACCTAATCTCATGTATAGCGTCCTTAAACTCATCATCCCAGAACACATCATCCAAAATCCATTTGACAGTAGCAGGTGCATTGGCTTCAACAATCAAAACAGGGACCCTTCGTTGCATTGCAAACTGTAAGGCCCACACAATCATTTTCATGTCAGCTTTTAAAGGGTGGCAGCCTTCCATTTTCTCTGCAAAACCAGCAACCCAGTGCCCCCGGTGGTCTCGGCATATGCCCCCTATTCCTAGTACAGCTCCATGATTAGCCAAACTACATGCGACATTAATTTTCAAAGCACCTGGGAAAGGAGCTTGCCAACATACAGGGGGTAATTCTCTCGTTTTTCCTAGCTTGTTGATAGAGAAATTACACTCCATGGCCTTCTTGAAACTTTGCACCGTATGCCTTATATATCGAGCTGGTGAACCGATGTCATCAATCTCCTCATTGAAAACCTTTTGGTTTCTCCATCCCCACAATTTCCAACACGTCACTGCAAAAGTTAAAGACCAATCCTCCATCCTGTTTGCATCTTTAAGGTTCTGCAGCAGCCAATCTTCCAAGTTCCTCCCAAAAAAGAAAGTCTCCAGAGAATTATTAGACACAGCTAACCAAACATCTTTAGCATGAACACAATCTCGCATGACATGGAGAATAGTTTCTGCCCCATAGTCGCACAAAGTACACAAATCAGAAGTAGCCATATGTCGCTCAGCTCTTATACTATTAGTCATAAGTCTTCCATGTCCCAACAGCCATAGAAAAGAATTAATGCGTGCAGGCCCCTTCCACTTCCAAATGGTCTCCCACTTATCTTGTTTTGGTGCCCGATTGTGAATTTCCAAGTACTCATAGGCAGACTTTAGAGAAAAATTACCTTTCGAGTCAGCTAACCACTTTAAACCATCTGGTCCCTTGGAGTTTCTTGGTTTTGGAAATGTACTTAACTGGTTGCAGATGTTAGCATTAAGTACAGGGATGAGTAGGTTCCAGTCCCAATCCCCCTCCTCATTAATAGCGTCTGCCACCTTGACAATCCTATCACATTGATGATCCTCCGGTAGGATATCAGCTAATCTACTCAGTTCTCCTAGCCAAATATCCCTCCAGAAATCCACAGTTCTTCCATCCCTGACTTCCCATCCAATGCCACCCCGAAAAGTCGGCCAGATCCACCAAAGTGCACTCCATAGGTTGGAGCCACATCTTCTTTTGAGTATCGCTGGGCAGCGTGGTTGACGATTAAAATACTTGCCTCGCACCACTTTGACCCATAAGCACTCCAAATCAGTACACACACGCCAAGCAATTTTCATTGAGAAAGCGTCGTTAATAGCACGCATCTTCCTTAGTCCTGCACCCCCGTGAGCTTTAGGCATACAAACAGTTTCCCAATTCAAGAGGTGTATTTTGCGCTGCTGCCTGCTGGATCCCCACACGAACTACCTCGTCAGTTTGTCCAGTTCATCACAAATTGATCTTGGTAACCGTGTGGACTGCATTGTGTAACTTGGTAAAGCAGTAAGTACTGATTTAGCTAGCGTCAATCTACCAGCTAGAGAAAGTTTATCTGTTTTCCAAGAATTCAGCCTATGATGGGCTTTATCAATCAGATAACTGAAGGACTTCTTGGAAACTCTCTCATGTAAAAGTGGAACACCAAGATGCTTTCCTAAGTTCTTGGTCACGGGAAAGCCAAACGCTGCGCTGATGGATTTGGTAAGAGCACCCTTTGTGTTTCTGGAGAATCATATCTTAGATTTAATGTTGCTAATTTTCTGCCCCGATGCCAAGCAAAAATTAGTAAGGCAGTCCTTTATAATTCTGACTTGATCCATGGAGGCTTCAGCAAAAATTAGCAAATCGTCAGCAAAAAATAAATGTGAAAGCGGCGGACCCCCTTGACTGAGAGATAAAGGTTTCCATTTCTTCTGAGCAATGGCTTGGAGAATAAGGTGACCCAGCCTTTCCATACAAAGTACAAATAGATACGGAGAGATTGGGTCGCCTTGTCTAATCCCTCTCGAGGGCCGAAAGGCCTGTGAGGCAGCCCCATTCCAACAAATTTGTAGGGAGGTTGATGAGATACACTTCATTATCAATCCAATTAGAGTGGACGGAAAACCAGCCAGGGTTAAAGTTTCCTCAATAAAACTCCAACGGAGTCTATCGTATGCCTTCTCTAAGTCCAGTTTAATAACCATCATCCCTGTCTCTCCCTTCTTTTTTTTCAAAGAGTGAACCACCTCTTGGACAATAATTATATTATCTGTGATATGGCGACCCAGTACAAAGCTTGATTGCATTGGCGCCACTAGATCACCAAGGAGTGGCTTGATTCTATTTACAATCAATTTTGTCACCAGCTTGTAAATAGTATTACATAAGCCAATCGGTCGAAATTGAGTGATATGTTGTGGCTTCTCAATTTTTGGCAACAAAACAATGAGAGTGCAGTTCAATTTCTCACACCACCAACCTTTCTCAAAAATGTCTCGAATTAAGTTGAGTAGACCAGGCCCTACAAGGTCCCATTGTGTTTGAAAAAAAATTGCATGCAGTCCATCCGGACCTGGTGCCTTTAAAGGTCCCATTTGCATGAGACAATCCTTAACTTCGGCCTCTCTTATTGCTGCCTTTAACTCCTCCCATCTCCATTGTTCGACGCGGGGAAATTTTGCTTGTAAGGGGAATATAATACCAGCAGGGTGTTCCTCCCTAAACAGCTTAACAAAATAATTCAAGGCCATTTCTTTGAGGACTGCCTCATCCGTCTGCCATTTATTAGAATCATCCAGTAAAGCTTCCACCCTGTTTTTTCTTCTACGGATTATGGTGGTAGCATGAAAATAAGAAGTATTCTTATCCCCTTCCTTTATCCATTTGCATCTAGATTTTTGCGCCCATAGTAGCTCCTCTTGGATCAACACATTATCTAGTTCCATTCGGAGCACCACTTCCAATTTTGAGAGGAAAATTGATGGTTTTCGTTCCATATAGCGCTGAATGCCCGCTAACCTGGCCAACAGTCTCTTCTTTTTCCTATGAATATTTCCAAACACATGCTTGTTCCACTCTTGAACCTTCGGAATGAACCGTTGTATCGCCTCGACCACATTCACTTCTTTATCCCACGTTGACTCCACAAATTTACCAAAATCTTCATGAGTTAGCCATGCCGCTTGAAAACGGAAAGGCCTTTCAATTTTAGGGGCTGGACTGCCACTATTACGAATGAAGATGGGTCGATGGTCTGAACATACTCGCGGAAGATGCAAAACTGATGCCTCTGGATAATTTATTCTCCATTCTTCATTACACAAAAATCGGTCCAAACGAGCCTGATGCCCTCCACCTTTCCACGTGTAGATACTGCCCGCAAAATTCATATCCATGAGACAGCTAGAAATTACACAGTTTCTAAATAGAGCATTAGCAATTCCATTTCTTCCAAATCTGTCCTTGCGCTCATTCCCCGCTAACACTGCGTTAAAGTCTCCTGCTACAAGCCAAGGTTCAGAGATACCCCCTGCTAAAGTTTGAATATTTCTCCAACAAAATTTCCTCCGCTTCTCTTGTGGGCTTGCGTAAACTGCCGTAAATAAGAGAGACTTATGGCCTTTAGTAAGGCGTATATGCATCAGCTGAGTATGATTGAACAACACGTCAACTGACACCACATTCTCTTCCCACAATAGCCAGATGCCACCTGCAAATCCTCTGGCTTCAATACGATGAGAGTGGGAAAAATTGAGTCTTCGGATCAATCTGTTAGCCTTTCTCCCACTTAGCCGGGGTTCCACAATGACAGCTACCTCCGGTTTGTGGTCTCTGCATAATTCCTTAAAAGTTCTTGAGAACTGCTCTTTACCTGCCCCCTGAACATTCCATACTAAAATAGGAATCATAAATTAATTAAAGAGAGAGGGGGGTGTAGAGGTCGCCTCTACATCATTACTGATGGCGAGGCCCTACAGCCTCCTGCATATACTCCGTGAGTTTCTGTGACACCATATCAATCACCATGGGAACCTGTTGTGTAGCAATCTCTGGGAGGATCTCCTCTACTTCAACTGAGGAAATCATCTCTACATCCCTCATACTCGATGTTGAGGCTAGTTGGAGACTACTACTTCCGTCGGGTGGTTTAACTGGCAAGGGTGAAGGAGTCCGCCTAATATTCGGAGCGGGAGCAAGGGAGGGGTTAGTTGAGTTTGAGGAGGAAGGGTTTGCCTTCTTTTGTCTCTACATAAGAGAGCTTTTGCAAAGACCGCAAACCTCCTATGCCTGGTGGTGCCTTAAAACCAACTTTAGTGCACATCATGCCATAACGATATACCAAGAGATTTTGAAGTCTTTGAAGCTTTAGAATCTGCAGGGGCAACTCGGTGACAGGACAATGTTTCAGGTCCAACGTCTCAAGGTTCTGCAGGACCCCAATAGAGTTTGGAACAGAATTCACCTTAGTATCCCTCAGACACAGATATTTCAGCAGTAACAGGTTGCTCACTTCCACTGGAAATGTCGGTAAAGGTGCGCCTCGAAGATCAAGCACGTTGATCAGCTTTAATCCGCCAGTGGATAAATCAAATTTGGAAGACCGTGACCTAGAATCCAATCCCCAAAACATGAGAAGTGAGCGAAGCCTTGATGTAATATGTACCTGTTCTGTGTGCTGCTGCGATGCTACATGCATTGATAAACGGCGGAACTTTTCTGACCAGCTCATGCTCGGTTCCTTAGCTACTGCAACGAAGTCCTGGTCTCTTGATTTTGATATGATGCTCTCTCGAAGAAGGTCGTGGATTCTGCACTTCTTGACACGACCATAACTTGTTGTCTCTACCACTTGGATTAAGTTTCTCTTTAAAAGCTCACCAAGGTAGTCTTCTGCAACTTCTTCCAAATTTTTCCCTTCCTTTTCTTTTACGAATCCTTCAGCTATCCACAATCGTACAAGTCTCGCTCGCCATATTGGATCCAGGAAAGATGCTACAGTACAAGAAACAGGATTTGAGGTAGTAAGGCAAATCGTTGTAACTGAGTGACCATATACTTCTCATTCTATCATTGCCTTCCAGTTCAGCACCAATGCAACGATGAACCATCTGCCATTCATCAATTCTATTCATATCTTTTGTTGCAAGAACACCACTGACAGCCACAATTGCAAGTGGTAATCCTTCACATCTCCCAAGGATAGCCTCCGAGACTTTCTTCAGATGTTGAGGATAACAAGAACCCTGAAATACCTTCTTGCAAAATAAAGTCCAAGACTCTTCTGGAGAGAGTGGATTCAAAACACACACATTATTGGGGAATTCCAAGCAGCAGGCAGAAGCAACTCCATTATTACGTGTCGTAAGAAGTACTTTGCTGCCACATGTGTTGTCTGGTAAAATATATCTCAGAGAATCCCAGAGATCACAGTGCCACACTTCATCCAAGACAATAAGGTACTTCTTGTGCCGAAGAAAAGAGTTGACTGTCGTCCTTAGCTGGTCAAAGTCCATTTCATCCCAGGCATAATCTGGCTTTCTTAGCCTATCTGGTTTTCTGGGCACATGAAAGAGTTGTCGAACCATGCGTTGAAGCAAATCTTTTATCTTGAAAGATTGAGAAACAGTGACCCAAGCCCGAAATTTGAATTGTTGCATTATGTCTGGATCATCGAACACCTTCTTCACCAAAGTTGATTTCCCCAGTCCTGCCATTCCCACCACTGAAACCACTTGACGTCCACGGTCGATACTAAGAAGCCGTTCAACCAGCTGCTCTTTCCGCTTTTTGACGCCTACAAGATCAGCTTCTTCAATCAGCAGAGCATCCTCTTGGCAATATTCCGTCATTTGCATGCTTCTCGAACTTGAACCTTGGACGCTAATGTTGTTTTTGTTGCAGTACCTCCTATGCGATTCCGAGATACTTATAACCCGAGATTTAATGCATTCAATCTTGCAAGCAATCCGACGCATAGCTCTTGCATCCTTGATGGAGCGAGTGAGCTTCTTAAAACAAGAAAACAAACCATGCCCATCTCCATGTGTCAGGCATAGCCTGAAATCATCAAGGGCATCCTCGGTGTCATACGCCAATTCTCTAACTTTCTTTACCAGCAACCTGAGTACAGGATCACCATCCTCCACTGCATCCGCATGTCGTAGGAATGCTGTCATGAACTCCAATTCATCACTAATATACTCGGCGTCATCCTTCACTGTGGCCATGTGTTCCCCTTTCTCAACGAGGAAATCAGCAAGCTTGACGAGCAGAAAGGTGACCACGCCTTCAGACATGGTTGTCTTGGTAGTTAGAGGGAACGTTTCTAGTCTGTCAAAGGTGAAGGTGGATTGTTTACGTTGTAGGTTCAAGTTGAGTATGGTTCTTTGGAGACTTATATAACTTGATCAGTTATATGGTTATGACATTTTTAATCAGGAACGTCGTTGTCTGCAACATTTCTTTGTGCCTTCCTAAATCAGTATCTTATGCTCCCAGCAAATGAGCTCTTTGCCGCTGAGTGTACGGCGCCACTTCAGTCTCCACTCCATACCTCACTACAGTTGACTATGTACAACTTCTGGGAAATTGTGGCGACCCACCAGAAGTTGCATCGCGGATAGTGTTAGCAATGGATGGTGAATTTCCTTCCTTTTTTTTTTTTTTTTTGCCGTGAAACACATATATACTTTACTGGCTTAAAATAAAATCATTACATAGAAAGAATTTCCTCCCTATTTCAAGCCTTGTTCATAACAATAAGAAAATAAAATAACATTCACCTTACCATTATTATCTATATCTAATTTCCCAAGGTAAAGGACATCCAATACCATTAGCTATCACCTTGAATCGGAAAATTTTCCCAACCAGTTGTAGTAATTAACTAGTAGTTATCATTGCTTTGTGAGAATAATAATGTTGGCGATGATATCGCGTCATTAACCTAAAGATGCAGGCAGAGCAAGAACAGAATTGAAATAAGAAGCTAGGTAACAATGCGATCAGGAGACAAAGACGCGAGCCTTCAACAAAAGGGAGCTCCTCAAGCCTATAAGCACGGGAAACTCAAATGTGAGAAAGTTAGAGATGGCCACCCCATCGCAAGTGTTATTGGACACCTAAACCAATCATTAAAACAAGGATCAGGCGACATAAGTTTTCCGAATGGTGAGGCGCGTCCATTACAAATGTCGTATACTCCTACTAAGGTCAAAAAACCACACAGTATATGTCAAAACAAACAATTCAAAAGTACCAAACCGAAAATTATCCCAGCGAAGTGAAACCGGATTAAATATATGTTTAACTAAATTTCAATTTACACACTTTAATTTTAGCTTAAAACTACTTTGCAACTTAACTTTTTCTTCTAACAAATTGATAATTTAACCTTTCAAAAATATCAAATCATGACTCATTCTAACTCTGGTATCTTATTTGTATTGATAAATGACGTTTTTTAGTCCTTAAACTTTGTTGAATTCATTAATGGGTTCCCCTATTTTTTAATACTATTTTTTGTATCCCTAAACTTTATCAAAATTGAGTGATGTTTTCTCCCCACCCAAATAATTAAAAATTTATTCATAATCAATGCATAGAAATATACAGACAATAATTTAATTTCTTGCTATATTTTTATTGAAAAAATTCCGACTACATTTTGAAATCTATAGTAATTCAACTATATTTTTCTTGCAATTTTGAGTTTTTTTTATAAAAAATAATGTCAGTCCAATAAATTGTGAAGGAATAAGAGAAAAAAATAATATCATAAATTAAGATTTTAAAAGGTATGAGAGCATGAAAAGTTTGCAAAATTGGTTGTAAATGAAATCAATTTTTTTTCTTAACCAAATCTAATCTCTCCAACCTAACCAAAAAAGCAGAAATTAATAGATTATAATTAAAATTAAATCTAGTAAAAATAATATCTATAAAGTTAGGCAAAGGAGAAAATTTGCTTTCAAGGAAAACTATTTTTTTTTCAAAGGCTGTTTTGTTGTGTGAATTAAAAAACTTTAGGTAAATTACTAGTAACCATTTTAAAAACTATGTCCTTACTTTATCGGGTAGATATAACTTCATCATTTTAAAAATTAATCATATAATTAAACACTTTCAGTAACATAAGGATAAATATTTATGAGATTTTTTTAGCATATATATTAAAGAATAAAGTAAAATTAGGGCAACCCATATTTTTTTAGTCACCTACCTTCAATAGCTATAGTGTGTATCCGTTTCTGGCCCACGTGGTGCATAGTATTTTATTATTTTTTTTTACACATAGACCTTATTTCCTCAATTTTTATAATAAAATATAATAAATTTTTCCAAATAAAAGCGAAAGTGACCTTAGGGGTAAGAGATAAGATGATTTTAGAGAGATAAAATTATTATATTTTTATTACAAAAATTAAGAAAATAAATTCTATTTGTAAAAGATAAAATAATAAAATATTTGCACCTGATATGCAGCATTTACTAATTCCTAACTTCCAAGAGGATCATCAGTCATCTTTTGGAAAAAAAAACATTACTCAATTTCGACAAAAAATTAGGGATACAAAAATTAAAATTAAAAATAAGGGACCACATAATGAATTTAACAAAATTTAAGGACCAAAAAGGTCATTTATCAATACAAATAAGGCCACTGATTTGATAGTTTTAAAAAGTTAAGTTACTAATTTGTTACAAGAAAAAATTAAATTGCCAAAGTGATTTTAAGCTAAAGTTAAGTGTGTGAATCGGAATTTAGCCATATATGTTTGGTCCTCCTACTATTTTGAAATGATAAGAACAATCCCCTTTACTAATTACGATTAATTATGTCTCTTATCCCTCTTAAATGATTAATTTGGTCCCCTGATCTTATTTAATCCGTGATCAATTGACGTAATATTTGTTAAGCACTTATGTGGACCCCGCAATGTAACAGTCCGGGTAAAAATTTAGATTTCTACCGGGACTGTAAAAGTCGTTATACTGTGATTTACCTTTGAATTTAATCTTGGGTAATTAATTCAAGGTAAATCGAGCGTCGTTTTTTTGAGACCGAGGTTTTTCCCGCGCTCGGGATTTTTCCGTGGATTTTACGGACCAAAATTGGTATTTTTCAGGTCCCGGAATCCTCAGAAAAATCACACCGGAAATATAACTAAGGAGGTATATCAGTTATTTTCTGGTCCGGTCTGGACACGACCCTGCATTATTGAGCCGCCTCAATAATGCAAGGCGGCGCCACCTTTGCTGCTGTGCACAGAATTATAAAGAGAAAAGAAAGCAGGAGAAGAGAAGAAGGGGAGAAGAAAAAGAAAAGTAGAAAAAAAAGAGAGAAAAAAAAAGAGAAAAAAAAAGAGAGAAGGGAAAAGAGAAAAAAAAAACGAAGAAGAATAAAAGAAAACAGAAAAGCAAAAAAAAAAAGAGAGAGAGGGAGAGAAGGCTGGTGAACCCGAGCCTCCACCAAACCGTCGCACTAGCCGCCACCATCTCTCTCTCCTTTCCTCCCTTGCTCGTCGCTGCAAGTCGCCACCGCCGCCGTCGTCGTCCTCCTTGCACGCGACAAACGAGCCGCGTCTCCACCGCAGCAGTGCCAGTGATACCATCGACGGCTGCAACCACCAGCACCAGCAACGCCGCCTCCTACCTCCTCGCTGCTGTCCTCACGCTGCCATTTCCGTCCTGTGCCTCGCCTCGCCGACCACCAGCAGCGAACCCGTGAAGTTTTGGGTTGAAGGTGAGCTGCAGACCCGTCCTTGCGGAACCGACCCGGATGCCTGGTCTGGGCTTGTACAACTCTGGGCTTGGATGTTTGGGCCAGGTTAATTCTTGGCTTGGGTTTGACGCCTTGGACCCGGGTTGACTCCCTTGGGTTATGGTTTTCTGGAAAATTATATATATCTTGACATATTAAATTGATAGTGAAGCGCCCCGACCCGTATTTACCGTACACAGTAAACACGTGCCAAAACTGTTCTTATTACAGTAGCAGACAGTACATACAATGTGAAATACAATACAAGCGAATCCAGATACAACATCTGTCACCCGATCCCGGGGACCATTATTCAAGCCACAACAGCAATAGCAGAAAACATATGATACAACAACTCATAAAATACAGCAACATATTATAATCAGCAGCGGATGGCTTAGAATGAGATGCAGCGGAGGTATGGATCCGGGGACTGTGGAGTAGAAACAGCAGCTGTCCGAAGCACGTACCTGTACTACGAGCAACTCATCCTACGGGATGAAACCCCGCAGGCGAGAGGTGAGTCAGAAGTGCTCACCGACGAAGGATAAACAGTAATATGCAGGCAACACAATACTTTCGAAGTAAAATTCCAGCAAAAGACATAACAGAGAATCATCCAGAACACAACTGAGCCAAGACCAAAAGAATACTTATTATTACCAATTTTATCTTTCGGGGCCCTGTCACCGGACAAGCTAGGGTCGTACCTGGTTATTAACATGTTCTGGGTGCTAGATCAAATCGAAGAGAACCCAACGATCGACATCCCAAAAATATAGATCCCAAGGATAGACATCCCAAAAATATAATCATGGGTTAGACATCCCAAGCATAGACATGCTTATCACAAGTAACCCAGATCATAGCCACCACAAAACAGTCTCTAAACATCTAGTCGTACCACTACTTTCCTAGTGACAAATAAGTCGTCAACACAACTTCCAATTATCCAATTATCTCATCATATCGGTATATCCACAATCAACAAATCAACAACAACAGCAATAATACCACAAACAAACTCAATTGGCTCAGCAGTTCAATCAGGCAAAATAATAACCAGAGAACAAACACAGTATGATGTGCAACATATCAAAGGTTATCCATCCTCACTTTAGCCGATTTCCCTACTCTTGGAAGTCCTCAAATTGTCCCGGCTCTGGCTCCTCGGGATACTGCTCGTTATCGGCTCCTAAATAGCAAACAATAGCATGTACTCACATAAGATGCGCATAAACACAAATGACGCTATACGTCCCGGTGAAACCCCGTTATCATCATCATTCACCATTTATTATTCCTGTGTCGAAATACCATACTGTATTTATACCCGGTTATTATTCCGGTGTAATACTTTGATAATACCCTTTTCAAAGTATTTTTCATAACGTTATTTATATACATATATATTTTTTCCCAAATTATTCCCGTATGCATAAATATTAATTATTTTCCACATCTTATAATTTCCCAAAATATTTCGTAGGATAGCATATCCTTTTCTAAAAAGTATTTTACCATATAGTTCTTTTTCAAAGGATTTAAAATCTTATTATAATTACGTTGATTCCCAAGAATAAGATTATGTCAAAGTACTTATTTCATTTATCCTCATAAATATAATTGTATACCATGTATGTACTTTTCTACCATATTTTTCTAAAAATATACTTACCATAAAGTAATTTCTTAAATGCTAACGTACATATACATATCTCTTCCCAAGGTAATTATCATAACATATATCAAAGGTATTTATCATATAATATTTCTTCCCAGAAAATAATAACATATTTATATTTTCCAAAATATTTCAGTAGTATATATATCTTTTTCTGAAATACTTATCATACTATAACTACCTTGTTTTTTTTTCAAAGTAATAGTATGTCAAAGTAATATATTTTTTTAGAAAGTAATATGTAAAATTTGTATTTCCAGTAAAATATAAATTATATATGTATTTATTATTTTTTCCCTTTTTTTTAGTCTGGGCCAGCCCATAAAAATTCTGGGCCAACCCAGAACCAAGCCCAAAGGTTAGCACACACACCCAAACCCAACATCACACCCAACCCAGGTAGGCATCTGGGTCAACCCGACCGAGTGCCACGACCCGATAGTGTGGTTACCCGGGCAACAGGGTTATCTTCGACCCGTGCTCACCTAGGTGGCGACGGGAGGCACAGCCGGCGAGGCGAGGACACGGCAGAGGCATGAGGTGGTCCGGCTGCAGACGGGGCGATGGCAACTGCTGCAGATCGTGGAGGTGGCATCGGCGTGTCCTGCTGTGGCGGCGGCTGTCAGCAGTAGGGGCGACTGTCGAGGAGCGGCGGCTGCTCGTTGTCGGGTTGCTGCGAAGAGAGGAGGGAAGAGAGGTTGGTGGTTGGGGTCGTCTTCGTCCGGCCGGCTGCATTGTTGGTTGGGCGCGATGGCAACGAGGGCGAGGAGGAGAAGAAGAAGGAGGAGGCCGTCGGGTTCTTAGCTGCCGGCGGTGCGTCAAGCGGCGAAAACTGCATCCGGTCGGCGATGCTGCAAGGAAGGCAATGGTGGGGGTGGTGTTGCGTGGTGGCGGCCGGCGGTTGGTGAGGTGGCGGTGAAGGTGGTCTCGGGTGGGGTGGCCGGTTGTGTTGTGTGTTGTTGTTTGCTTTTCTTTTTTTCTTTTTTTTACACAGGTTTGATTAAAGGTTAGGCAAAAATATAGGCTGGAAAGGAGGGACAAAGATTCATGGCCGACATTGTCACCATCCTTTCAAATTATTGCAGAGTTATTGAGTTAACACTGTGTATTAGCATGATTGGGTAGGAAATATCTGAACCAGCAAAAAGATTTAACTGCCCTACTAACTTCTGTTGCGTTAAAAATTTACCCAGGGGTATAATTATCTTTTCGCAACTTCCAAATCCCGAAGATTCTAACTCGTCCCGGAAATTCCGCAAAAATATCCAGAGTATGGAGTGAGACTCGGAATTGGAATCCGATGCTCGATTTTCCATAAAATATTTACCAAAGATTATTTCCATATGGTAAATTACTGTACAAAGTCCTTTTACAGTCCCAGTAAAAACATAAATTTTACCCGGGCTGCTACAGTCTAGCCCCCTTAAAAGAATTTCGTCCTCGAAATTCATTCTTATTCTGTGAAGAGATGCGGATACTGGGACCGCATGTGTTCTTCAACTTCCCATGTAGACTCGTTAGCGGAATGCTTACTCCACTTGACCTTAACCATGGGAATGGTACGGTTTTGCAACTGCCGAACTTCTCGAGCAAGAATCCGCTCCGGCACTTCTGTGTAGGTAAGATCCTCTGCTACCTCAACATCCACTAGGGCTACAATGTGACTAGGGTCCGATCGATATCTCCTCAGCATAGAGACATGGAACACGTCATGAATACGTGATAGCTCATCAGGTAAGGACAACCTGTAGGCTAGTGGTCCAATTCTCTCCACGATCTCACAAGGTCCGATATACCTTGGGCTCAGCTTCCCTCTCTTGCCGAACCTAATCACACCCTTCCAAGGTGCTATTCTGAGCAAAACCTTCTCACCAACATTGTACTCCATCTCACGTTGGTGTTTGTCGGCGTAGCTCTTCTACCGATCCTGAGCAGCTCTCATACACTGTCTCACCGTCTGGATCTTGTCCACTGTCTGTTGGACTAATTCCGGTCCAACGATCAGTCTCATACCTTCTTCATCCCAACACACTGGACTTCTACACTTCCTTCCATAGAGAGCCTTAAAAGTTGGCATACCAATGCTGGAATGGTAGCCGTTGTTATAAGCAAACTCTGCCAAGGGTAGATACTTGTCCCAACTCCCACTGAAGTTAAGTGCACAAGCCCTTAACATATCCTCCAGTGTCTGTACAGTCCTCTCAGACTGTCCATCTGTCTGAGGATGAAAAGCAGTACTGAAGCGCAACTTGGTTCCCAAAGCTGCTTGTAAGCTCTTCCAAAAACGTGATGTGAACCTCGGATCCCTGTCTGAGACTATAGACTTTGGAATCCCATGTAGTCTCACAACCTCAGCAACATACTTACCCGCCAATGTGTCCATGGTATCAGTTTAGCGGATAGGTAGGAAATGTGCCGATTTTGTTAATCGATCAACGATGACACAAATAGCATCATGCTGCCTCCGAGTCATCGGTAAACCAATCACAAAATCCATAGTGATCATCTCCCACTTCCATTCTGGCACTAACAAAGATCTCAACTTCTCTACTGGAGCTTGATGTTCAGCTTTCACCTGTTGGCAAGTGAGACATCTTGCAACATACTCAGCTACATCCTTCTTCATACGAGGCCACCAGAAATGACTCTTTAGGTTCTGATATATCTTGGTACTTCCAGGATGCATCGCATATGGCGTCATATGACCTTCTTCCAGGATCTGACTACGCAGATTACTGACATTGGGTACACATACCCGTTTCCCAATCATCAGTGCTCCATCATCAGCTATGCAGAACTTGTCCTCTTTTCCACTCCTTACTCCTTCTTTTAGCTTGACCAGGTCGGGATCTCTATCTTGTAACTCTACTATCCATCCTCTTAGGTTAGACTTGACATCATGTGTGCCAGCAAAGCTCATGTATCATCCACTGTCAAGCCAACTCCCAGCTTCCTTAACTGGATAAGTGAGAACATCGAGTAACTAGTGGAAGTATCCTCTGGTTGTCTCCGGCTCAAGGCATCAGCTACCATATTAGCCTTTCCTAGGTGATACTCGATAGTACAGTCATAATCATTAAGTAACTCAACCCAAACTCTCTGTCGTAGGTTAAGCTCCTTCTGAGTTATGATGTACTTAAGACTCTTGTGGTCGGTGAAAATCCGACACTTCTCTCCAAACAAGTAGTGTCTCCAAATCTTCAGAGCCAAAATAACAGTTGGCATCTCAAGATCATGCGTTAGATAATTCTTCTCATGAGTCCTCAATTGCCTAGAGGCATAGGCAATCACTCGTCCTTCTTGCATCAGCACGGCTCCTAGACTAAGTCCCGATGCATCACAAAACAACACATACTCAACACCAGGCTTCGGTACTGTCAGAACCGGTGTTGTGGTCAGCTTCCTCTTAAGCTCCTCAAAACTCTGCTGACATTCCGGGCTCCGAACAAATGCCTGTTCTTTCCTTAGTAGCTTGGTCATGGGACTAGCTATCAAAGAAAAACCTTCGATGAACCTCCGATAGTATCCTGCAAGTCCAAGAAAACTTCTGACTTCGGATACATTCTTAGGTGGTTCCCATTCCAACACGGCCTTCACTTTGGTAGGGTCAACCTTTATTCCATCCCCGCCAACCATATGTCCAAGGAAAGAAACTTCTCCAAGCCAAAATTCACACTTGCTGAATTTGGCATACAACTGCTTCTCCCGTAACCTCTGTAACACTATCCTCAAATGCTCCTCATGTTCCTCCTTGCTCTTAGAGTAAATGAGGATATCGTCGATGAAGACCACAACAAACTTATCCAGAAACTCATTCAAGACCAAGTGCATCAAGCACATAAACACTGATGGTACATTGGTCAATCCGAACGGTACCACTGTGAACTCGAAATGACCATACCGTGTGCGGAAAGCAGTCTTAGGTATGTCCTTCTCTGCAATCTTGATCTGATGATACCCAGACCGAAGATCAATCTTGGAAAACACAGTGGCTCCTTGTAACTGGTCAAACAAATCATCAATCCTAGGCAATGGGTACTTGTTCTTAATTGTCACATTGTTCAGCTGGCGGTAGTCTACACACATCCGTAAGCTACCATCCTTCTTCTTGACAAACAGAACTGGTGCACCCCATGGTGAGGTACTAGGTCTGATGAAACCCTTTTCTAACAGCTCATCCAACTGCTTCTTCAGCTCTTGAAGCTCTGTTGGTGCCATCCTGTATGGAGCCATTGATATGGGTGTGACTCCTAGCATCAGGTCGATGGTATACTCAACCTCTCTGTCGGGTGGCAAACCTGGCAAATCATCTGGGAAGACATCAAGGAACTCCTTCACCACCGATATATCTCCCGGGGTAGGATCCCGTGTATCTACGCTCGTGATGTGGTTCAACAAAACATCTGGACCATGCGGCTTCACTCCAGAATCTTGCATAGCAGAAATGCTACACGTGGCAGCAGCTCTCCTAATACCGGTTACCAGAACTTGTTGTCCATTATCGGAAGTCAGCAGCACTTTCTTAGTCCGACAGTTCACCAGGGCATTATACCTTGACAACCAATCCATCCCTAGGATTATGTCGAGTCCCCCCATGTTCATCACAACCAAACGAGCTAAAAAAACCTCATCATCATATGAAAGAAGAACATCCTTACACACTTGTGTTAATCTCACCACTATGCCCGCAGGTAGGTTACCCCTCAACGGATATGCTAAACTCTCTTCCTTACAGCTATGTTGTATGGCAAAACTCTGAGCGATAAAAGAATGTGTGGCACCAGGATCAATCAAAGTGTATGCAATACTACCGAAAGCTGTAAAGGTACCTGCAATAATATAGGATCATCCTCAGCCGTGATCACAAATGCCCTCGGAGCGACTGCACTCTGGTTCATAGCTGACTGTGTCCGAGTAGGAGCAGCTCCATGTCCACAGCCTCGGCCAACTCCAGAACCACTGGGTACACTGGCCACTGATGCTTGTACAGTGTGAGCAGGAACAACAACTCCAGATCTTCCCAACCTAGGAAATGAACTCCGATAATGCCCAACTTCATTGCACTCAAAGCACCTCACCCTAGTCAGAGGAAGTCTAGGGCGAGTGTCTCCAGTTGAAGTCCCTCCAGACTGGGTCCATGAACTCCCACAATTGTTGTTGTAGCTGTTACTCTACCCTCGACCCTGAGATACTGGCATGGATTGAGTCTGTCCATACCCTGTCCTGTTACCGGTGCTCTGGAACCTCTTGTTCTGATTCCCAACATTCTGTGTAGATTCCCTCTTCTGAACTTCTTCCATCTCTCTCTCGTTTCCCATCCAGATAACTTCTACTCGAAGAGCATCCGTAAGCATATCCTGATAAGTCTCATAAACTTTGCACCCCATAACTGTCTGGATGCAAGAACGCAAACCATCCCAGAAACGCTTGCTTCTGGCCTCTGGTGAGGACACATACTCTGATGCGTAGATGGATAAGCGATCAAACTGGATCTCATAGTCGTTCACCGACTGTCCGATTCGCTGTCGCAGACTCAGGAATTCTCGCTTGAGCTGGTCCTGGTACACATCTGTGACAAACTTCCTCCAAAATATCTCAGTAAACTGTGTCCAAGGCATGGTGACTGGTTTCACCATGTCACGTGTTGCTGAGTCCCACCAATCTACAGCAACATTGCGAAACATGGATGCAACATATCTAGCCCA
Organism: Turnera subulata; assembly: GCA_028386065.3. NCBI lineage: Eukaryota > Viridiplantae > Streptophyta > Magnoliopsida > Malpighiales > Passifloraceae > Turnera > Turnera subulata. Next base: position 15,505 of record JAKUCV010003458.1, on the reverse strand, counting down.
CCTGTCATCTGTGCATCTCAGCTTCAACATCACTCGGTGAGCTTGACGAAGCCATTCATCAGTTGCCTGTGGGTTAGTAACCCCTGTGAAGGCATCAAGACCTAGCTTAGATAGCTTGGTGTAAACAGGATCCTCAATAGATCCTTGATTCTCCTGTTCACGAGCTTCCCTGGCCTCCAAAAGGGCATCCCTAGCATCCTGACGCTGTAAGATCTGCGCCATGGTGTGTATCATCTGTGTGGTGTCCGTTGGTACAACCGCGGGTACTTGTCCACCCACGACTGGTTGCGGCTGATCGACCGATACTTGGTCATCTTCCAAAAGCTGCTCAGCATGCTGGCTTCCTCCCACCGGATCTATTCGTACCTATATGAGAATGTATGCATGCGTGTTATGCCAAGAGAATGACCAGACTATGCACATATAGGCAACAAACAAGCACAATTATCACCCTAAGGACCTGCTACCTGCTCCGCTACCAAACTGAAGCGCCCCGACCCGTATTTACCGTACACAGTAAACACGTGCCAAAACTGTTCTTATTACAGTAGTAGACAGTACATACAATATGAAATACAATACAAGCGAATCCAGATACAACATCCGTCACCCGATCCCGGGGACCATTATTCAAGCCACAACAGCAGTAGCAGAAAACATATGATACAACAACTCATAAAATACAACAACATATTATAATCATCAGCGGAAGATTTAGAATGAGATGCAGCGGAGGTATGGATCCGGGGACTGTGGAGTAGAAACAGCAGCTGTCCGAAGCACGTACCTGTACTACGAGCAACCCATCCTATGGGATGAAACCCCGCAGGCGAGGGGTGAGTCCGAAGTGCTCACCGACGAAGGATAAACAGTAACATGCAGGCAACACAATACTTTCGAAGTGAAATTCCAGCAAAAGACATAACAGAGAATCATCCAGAACACAACTGAGCCAAGACCAAAAGGATACTTATTATTACCAATTTTATCTTTCGGGGCCCTGTCACCGGACAAGCTAGGGTCGTACCTGGTTATTAACATGTTCTGGGTGCTAGATCAAATCCAAGAGAACCCAGGGATCGACATCCCAAAAATATATATCCCAGGGATAGACATCCCAAAAATATAATCACGGAATAGACATCCCAAGCATAGACATGCTTATCGCAAGTAACCCAGATCATAGCCACCACAAAACAGTCTCTAACCATCTAGTCGTACCACTACTTTCCTAGTGACAAATAAGTCGTCAACACAACTTCCAATTATCCAATTATCTCATCATATGGGTATATCCACAATCAACAAATCAACAACAACAGAAATAATACCACAAACAAACTCAATTAGCTCAGCAGTTCAATCAGGCAAAATAATAACCAGAGAACAAACACAGTATGATGTGCAACATATCAAAGGTTATCCATCCTCACCTTAGCCTATTTCCCTACTCTTGGAAGTCCTCAAATTTTCCCGGCTCTAGCTCCTCGGGATACTGCTCGTTATCGGCTCCTGAATAGCAAACAATAGCATGTACTCACATAAGATGCACATAAACACAAATGACGCTATACCATAAAGAATAAAACTAAATTGGTTTGTTTACGTCCCGGTGAAACCCTGTTATCATCATCATTCACCATTTATTATTCCTGTGTCGAAATACCATACTGTATTTATACCCGGTTATTATTCCGGTGTAATACTTTGATAATACCCTTTCCAAAATATTTTTCATAACGTTATATATATATTTTTCCCAAATTATTCCCGTATGCATAAATATTAATTATTTTCCACATATTATAATTTCCCAAAATATTTCGTAGCATACATATCCTTTTCTAAAGAGTATTTTACCATATAGTTTTTTTCAAAGGATTTAAAATCTTATTATAATTACGTTGATTCCCAAAAATAAGATTATGTCAAAGTACTTATTTCATTTATCCTCATAAATATAATTGTATACCATGTATGTACTTTTCTACCATATTTTTCTAAAAATATACTTACCATAAAGTAATTTCTCAAATGCTAACGTACATATACATATCTCTTCCCATGGTAATTATCATAATATATATCAAAAGTATTTACCATATAATATTTCTTCCCAGAAAATAATAACATATTTATATTTTCCAAAATATTTTAGTAGTATATATATCTTTTTCTGAAATACTTATCATACTATAACTAGCTTGTTTTTTTTTCAAAGTAATAGTATGTCAAAGTAATATATTTTTTTAAAAATGTAATATGTAAAATTTGTATTTCCAGCAAAATATAAATTATATATGTATTTATTGTTATTTCCCTTTTTTTTTTAGTCTGGGCCAGCCCATAAAAATTCTGGGCCAACCCAGAACCAAGCCCAAAGGTTAGCATACACACCCAAACCCAACATCACACCCAACCCAGGCAGGCATCCGGGTCAACTCGACCCAGTGCCACGACCCGGAAGTGTGGTTACCCGGGCAACAGAGTTATCTTCAACCCGTGCTCACCTAGGTGGCAGGCGAGGCGAGGACACGACAGAGGCGCAAGGTGGTCCGGCTGTAGACGGGGCGACGACAACTGCTGCAGATCGTGGAGGTGGCGTTGGCGTGTCCTGCTGTGGCGGCGGCTGTCAGCAGCAGGGGTGACTGTCGAGGAGCGGCCGCTGCTCGTCGTCGGGTTGCTGCGAAGAGAGGAGGGAAGAGAAGTTGGTGGTTGGGGTCGTCTTCGTACAGCCGGCTGCGTTGCTGGTTGGGCGCGACGGCGACGAGGGCGAGGAGGAGAAGAAGGAGGAGGAGGCCGTCGGGTTCTTAGCTGCCGGCGGCGCGTCGGGCGGCGAAATCAGGTGGCGAAAACTGCATCCGGTCGGCAATGCTGCAAGGAAGGCGACGGTGGGGGTGGTGTTGCGTGGTGGCGGCCAGCGGTTGGTGAGGTGGCGGTGAAGGTGGTCTCGGGTTTGGTGGCCGATTGTGTTGTGTGTTGTTGTTTGCTTTTCTTTTTTTTTTTTACACAGGTTTGATTAAAGGTTAGGCAAAAATATAGGCTGGAAAGGAGGGACAAGGACAAGGCTGGAAGATTCCGGGCCTTCGCTGGTAACTACCCGGGACACCGAAAGCTGCCGGATTCCAACGGGTTACTGTTCACAGAAGAACACCAGCCCATATGCTACTATTCATCGCCTCCTCCAAACATCCAAACCTCCCAACAGGAACAACACCGAGCCCGTCTCCAGCACCATCACCATACCCACACAACCAAAACCACACCCGATTCAGAGGACATGGAATCAAAACAAAAATCACAAGACCGGATTAGTTTAATCAAACGTGAATCGGGTTAAGGGAAGGAAAAGGAAGGAACAGCAGAGGGGAAAGGCAAGGGTCGACGTCAAGCCTTACCCACGCATCCACTCGGTCGGCGACGGTGAGAGGCAGATCGGCCGAGCTATGGCGAGGAGAGGTCGAGTCCTCTGTGGCCGGCAGAGGCTCGACTCAACCCCTGGGTTCCAGCGAACGGGGTGGGTGGAGGCGTCACCTCACTGCAGCGGCGACACGAGGCAGATCGGGCGAGGCAGGGGGCGCGGTGGCTGCTGGTGCTGCAGTCGTCGGCGTCGTAGCTGCTGTGGATCTCCTCTCGGCGGTGTCGGTTGCTTGGAGCTGCAGGCGGCGGCGTGCGAGGGTGCGAGGGTCTGGTGCGGCGTCGAGCTTGGTGTCGCGTGGCTGTTGGCGCGACGTGGGAGAGAGTGAGGGAGGAAAAGCGGTGGCCGTTTGTCCGGTTGCAGCGGCAGGGGGGGTTGAAGCAGAGATGAGGAAGGAAGAGAGATGGGGAAAGGGCGTGAGGTTACAGGTAGAGGGGAGGAGAAATAAAGGAGAAGAGGAAAGAAAAAAGACAAGTGAAAAAAAGGAAAGAAAAGACAGATGTGGAGAGGTGGGGGCCGACGTGGAAAAAAAACGGGCAGGAGGAAAAAAGGAAAAAGAAAGGGAAGAAAAGAGAGAAAGAAAGGAAAGAAAAGAAAAAAAGAGTGGCCACGTGGCAAGCCACGATTGGCTGTTCCGAATTTCCGTCCCGAGTTCGAGAATATAACTTGGGCTCGAAAAATCCGATTAATTCCTCTGAGCGTCGTCCAAGTCTCGGAATTGAAAACCGAAGCTCGGTTAGTTATAAAGGGGGCTCGGAAATCCAGAGTAACCCTCAGAATTAAATTCCGAGGCTCGGTTATTCCCGGAAAAACCCTCAATAAAACTCGGTCCGATAGAATTCATCGAATTACGACGTTTAAATTTCTTTTTAAATTATAATTAGTAAATTATACAACAAAAATACCATATCGGAATAATAATAATATCACTATTAATGTTTGTTAGAAAAATAATAAAAATAATGATAACAATAATGACAGTAATAACAATTTTGAGAGTAGTATAAATAATAGTGAAAATAATGAAAAATTGACTCGAATTGGTAAAATTCTTGATTGACCGCGATAAAAATTTTAATATCCACCGTAAAAGTCAAAACAGCTTGGTAAAAATCACGAAAATTTTACCCGGGTCGTTACAGTAATCTTAAGATGTTCAAATAAACATTTGGATGTTTATGAATAGGTTTAGTTTGAAAAATTATAAATCAAGATATGTTTATAGTTTAACAAAATAAATAAGCAATTCTCAATTAGTCCCAAATTTTAGGGAGGGCACTGTCAAGAGGGATAACAAGTCATAATTAATCATAATCATAATTAGCATATAGAGACTGTTATTATATAGTTGGGATCAAACATATATTTAACCCAAATAAAACCACGAACGCAAAAAAAAAAAAAAAACCATAACAACAAAAAAAATTTTCTTGAAAGGAATAACAGTAAAAAGATCTATCTTGACAAACCACCTAAAACCCACCTTTTTTTTTTTTTTATTACAACCCTAAGGCTACCCAAATTCCCCAACCCTCCCACACCATGGTTTGAACCCTGGTGGCCTTGGCCAGTGCCAAGGTCTTCATGCCACTGAGCTACACAGGCTTGGCACCTAAAACCCACATTCAATCCCATGAAACGAGCCGTCCAATCAATCATCAACCCATAGAAAATCCCCCCCTTCCATCACTTCTATGGTTTTTCTCTTTATAAGACTCGGGCAATTGTTAAGATGAGTATGAGCATTTGACCAACTTAATTAGCAAGCATCCGACACATAGGCTACACAGAATAAAAACCTCACTCAGCTAAAAAATTTAAGTCTACCCATTACGCTCGAAGTGACTTCAATGTGCCAGAGTTAAAGACTCTAATGTTAAAGACTGGATCCAAGGTTCCTAACATTGGCTGACACACGTTCAAAGGGGGAGCCTGCCCCAGTCATCACTAGAGAAAAGATCGACAAAAAAGATCGACTGACTGCAATAGGAGAAACGAAGACAGCAAATGGTATCAAGACACGAAGGACTCGGGCAACCTATAAGAAAAGGCAGCTGTTCAAGCCTAGAAGACAAGAGGAGCTCTCTTTGAAGAAGTCGATGTGATCCAACAGTTTTCCGTCATAAATGCTAGAACAGGGAAAAGCGAGCGAATCACAAAGATTAAGGTCTAGGTCAAGTAGATGTCTCGAGAAATAACCCTTTGAAAATAAAAGAAATGGAGAAGCATCAATCAGAAATCTCATATTCTCCATCCACTGAGCTACAACAAGCCACATACTTCTCAGAACAAATAGTTGGGAAAGTACCAAACAGAAAATTGTTCCACCAATAATAAGTAAAACCACCACTGCCAAGAAAAACCGTAATAAATAAAAAGATTATACTCTATCTTGTCACATTTAGGTTTTTTATTTCCTTCTCGGCTTATGCTTTGCTGTCTACACTCAGTGGTTCATCCTTGCCTTCTGATTTCTGCGTGAAGAAAAGAGCCCAGCGTCAGCGTAAAGAGAAGATGACAACGAGGAAGTTTTTGTTTTCATTTCTTAAACACATCTGCACCAATTTAAGATTGTGACTAACCTACCCTGTTAGGACATGACTGTAGTCCTCAGGTAAGAGGCTACTGCGCACCACCACCTTCCCCCCCACACCCCCAAGCTATTATACAACAAACACGTCTAAATTACAGTTTCCTACCGGAATGCATTAGTGTCACAGTAACCTACGCAGCTCAGTCAAATCCGCTAAACTCGAGGTTCAGCAACTAGCAAATCAGAAATCTAATCTCCAGCATGAAAATGGGATGGTTTGAGAGATGCAGAACCCATAGAATGTATTTCTATAGCTCTAAACCTATATTGCCAATTCAGTCTCTCAATCCAATAATTATATGATCTCTTAGATACTTACATTACTGTCGAGAGATCCCAGTTTGCTCATCTTGGCAAACATGTTGCCATAAAACTTGGCTTCCTTCTTATTATACTCCTTCATTCTTTCCTTCAAAGTTTTGTACTCCAGCTTGACATCCCTGGTTTTCATATGACAAATGTCAGATGCAAGAAAAAATATAAGAAATTACCCGTTCTCAGTAATTAACTAAACTATTCATCAAAACAAAAATTCAGCAGAAAAAGAATCCAGGGAAAAATTTAAACCACAATAATGGACATGCACCTATTGTTAGGGTCTATCTCAAGAGCTTTCTTGACATCAAACTCAGCCAGGTCCAAATCTGCCAGCTGGATGTATGCCTGAGCTCTTCTATAGAGAGCCTTGACATTCTGACTCTCCAACTCTAATACCTACATCATCAAAATAAGACCAAAAAAAAAAAAACCATGTCAAGAAAGAAGGGAAAATATTCAGTTAAGACAAGTGAAAGCAGTAACTAAATTTTCCTCACCTTAGTACACAACTTTTGAGCTTCCTTATAGTCTTTCAATTTCAGCTTGCAAGCGGCATTGTTTAGGTTACAGGCAACCTTCAATGCCTTAGCCTTCTTTTTCTCCTCCTCGCTGAAGGAAGAATCATACTCTATATACTTGACGGCCTGGAAAAGAGCCCAAGGATATTCCAATAGCAAGTTACACAACAGAAAGCATTACAAAAAAAAAAAAAATCAATGCCAGTGAAAATTCCTGGAGAAACATACTTTCTCATATCTCTTAGAGGCTCTCGCATATTTGCCTGCCTTGAATAACACATTACCCTCTTCCTTCTTCACGCCTGCAGCCTCAACCTTTTCCTCATTGCTCATGTCCCATGATTCCTTCTCCTTGTCAAAGGACACCAACTCAACCTCATAATACACGGTTGAATTGGGAGAGACAACGGCCAACTCCTGCTTCGACTCGGATGAACCAAATGCATACTCCGGTGCAACAGTCAACAGTGCAACTTCACCTTTCTTCATTGTTGTTACAGCTCTGTCAAGTCCGTCAATTACTTGCTCTGTAAAAACATTCCCAGTCAGAGAAGCCCAGACAACCAAGAAACTGAAGTAGAAAAAGACCGAATGTTCTCTTACCTTCATCTGTTTTAAACTCGAATAGTTCATCATCATCATGCCCTTTCTTCAAAAATACGGTGCCATCTTCCAACTTCCCAATCAGTTTCACTGCAAAAAAACAAAATAATAAACATCATTGATACCCAGAATTTCGCAGCTCAAAGATACCTAAATTTTCACGTCCATTTTCAGAGACTCACATTTCACAACAGCCCCTTCATTTGGACGTTCAAAGCCTTCACCCTCCTTCAAGATCTTCTTTGTAACCTTCTTGTCATTAGTTACCTCCGACACAGTCTTCCATGAAACTAACTCTAACTTTATCTGCAATGTAGCATTCGGTGGAACAGCACCTTCCGCACCAGATGCTGCTTTCCCATTCTCTCCGAATCCATCTGGAATAACAAGCAATTAGACGAAATACCAAAATACTTTTACAAAAGATGAACAGCTCGATGAGAAGACTTCATACATTGTGGTTTCACAGTTAGATGAACTTTTTCTCCCTTCTTCATCGTCTTGACAGCCTTCGACAATGCAGGACAGAAATAACCTGCATAAAATATTCAAAATCAATAACCGCATAGAAATTTTAAGACCGAGGGCAATCCCTCATAGAAGCATGAGGTATAATACTAACCCTCCTTGACGGTAAACTCCACTCCATCAGACTTCGCAACAACGGTACCATCCTCGAGCTGGGCTTCAAATTTCACTGCAGAAACAAGAAGTTTAAGACTTTGTAAAACAAACGAGGGTCAATTGCATTCTGCCCGTGCAACAAAAGCACATAATAGTCTCACAGTTACGTACCTAAGACTTCATCAAGGTCCTTTGGATTCTCCCACTTCTCCCCTTCAGCAAGTATCTTTTTAATCACCCCACCGTCCTTGCAGATGTCCTTCACGCTACTCCAAGACAGCAATTCAACATCGAACTGGAGTGTGGCATTGGGAGGAATAGTGGGAGGTGAGCCAGAAGCACCATAAGCGAGATCAGGAGGAATGGTGAAAAGTGCATTCTCTCCTTTCTTCATTGTCTTGATGCCTATGTCCCATCCTTTAATCACTTGGCCTGACAAGCAAAAGACCAAAAGCACGTCAAATATAGAAAGAAACATTAGCCCGTGTTTTACAGGCTGATAACCAGCCAATGTCCAAGAACCCACGGCCCTTCATTTTGATAATACTTGGCCTTACAACTTCCAAAAACGGCATCCTGATTGTATTTGCAAAGGTTGTACCACTTCTTAATACATGCAAATGTAATCGCATTCCGTAATACCAAGTACAGTAACCAAAAAAGAATACAATTTTCAGAACGGCATCCTAATTGTGTTTGAAAAGGCTATACTACTTAATACATGTAATCGCATTTCATAATACCAAGTACAGTAACCAAAAAAGAATACAACTTTCAAAACGGCATCCTCATTGTGTTTGATTACATTCCATAATACCAAGTACAGTAACCAAAAAAGAACGTCAATTAAAAATGCTAGAAACTCCTCCATGGACTTACTCACCTTGAGCAAGAGTGAACTTAAAAGGGGTGCCTCTGTCCCGGCTGGAATCGAACTGAGTCCCGTCCAGCAACGTCCCCGTATAATGAACTACAAAACAAACAGCAAAAATCCGTTACGCCTAGCTCAACAAACAAACACGATAACCGAATCAAACAATCAATAATTTTTTAAAAAAAAAAAAAAGGAAAAAAGACAAGCAATAGCCAAAAAAAAAAATCACATTACCTTCAACCTCGTCGCCGGAATCAGGAGTGTCCCAGCCCTCGCCTTCCTTGAGGAGCTTCTTCTTCAGGCCTTGCTTGTCGATCTCCTTCTCCTCGCCGACCTTAAGGGCGACGGCAGGGGGATAACCGAGGTCATCCTCGTCCATCATCGGGATGTCGCCGGCCGGAACATCAAAGTCCTCATCCATTGCTAGCTAAATCCANTTAAAAATGCTAGAAACTCCTCCATGGACTTACTCACCTTGAGCAAGAGTGAACTTAAAAGGGGTGCCTCTGTCCCGGCTGGAATCGAACTGAGTCCCGTCCAGCAACGTCCCCGTATAATGAACTACAAAACAAACAGCAAAAATCCGTTACGCCTAGCTCAACAAACAAACACGATAACCGAATCAAACAATCAATAATTTTTTAAAAAAAAAAAAAAGGAAAAAAGACAAGCAATAGCCAAAAAAAAAAATCACATTACCTTCAACCTCGTCGCCGGAATCAGGAGTGTCCCAGCCCTCGCCTTCCTTGAGGAGCTTCTTCTTCAGGCCTTGCTTGTCGATCTCCTTCTCCTCGCCGACCTTAAGGGCGACGGCAGGGGGATAACCGAGGTCATCCTCGTCCATCATCGGGATGTCGCCGGCCGGAACATCAAAGTCCTCATCCATTGCTAGCTAAATCCAAGAAGAGAGGGATAGAGAGAGTGACTGAGAAGAGTCTAGAAGCTGAGGTACTACTCTTGTTATGACGTGTAGAGAGAGAAAAAGAGGCAGCAGGGGGGGTTTTATTTGTAGTAGGAGGAGGGCTGGTGGTGGCGTGTGACTTGTGTGAGTGAGTGAGTGAGGAGAAAGGGGCAAAAAAATGGTTCGAGTTCTGGAGACTTCTACGAGGGTTAACAGTCGAAGATTAGGCCAACGGTTAGGATGGTTCCAGAGTGTGACAGGGATAGGTTGTTTCTGGACCGACCGCTGCTTCGAGTGTTGTGTGTGTGGGTTGATTGGGTGTAACTCGGGTGTACGATTCGGTTTGATTGATGGGGTTGATCATGCGGTTAAATCCACGACTGAGATCCTTCCCATCAGTAAAATCTGCCTTGACCAATTGAGGTTGGTTCAAGTAGTAAGCGACTTGTTCCGCTTAAGCGAGGTCTCGGGTTCGAGTCCTCCTGTATGCAGAAAATTTCATTTGGGAGACTCACCCACCATCCGAGTCGAGCTGGATTTAGTCTGGTATTTTTTATGTCTTTAAAGATGGACTGGCCCAGGATACTAGTGAGAAACAAAAAAAATAGTAAAATCTGCCTTGGAATATAAGCGTTGCATTTGCGTGAGTTTGAAGAATGAAATTGGTTCAACGTGCGAAATATAGCAAAATAATTCTTATGATATTTATTTTTTCGGAATACCTATGTTAATCTATATTTATATCTATATACTATATAAAAAGCACCAACTCTAGAAAAGCCGACAAATTGACCCCATTACCCTTCATTAATTAATTATTATTATTATCAATATATCAATATATAAACATAGATATTAACTATTTTTCTATTTCAACTAATGACGACAACCTATCATACTAAAATTCAATTTTTAAAATCTTAATACCTATAATCCTATTCTTATCCAAAAACTAATTCTAAAATAATATATATATCTACTTATTATGTAACAGCCCGGGTAAAATTTTTGATTTTTACCGGGACTGTAGAAGTCTTTTTACCGTGATTTACTGTTGAATTAATCTTGGGTAATTAATTCAAGGTAAATCGGGAGTCGTTTTTCGAAACCGAGGGTTTTCCCGCGCTCGTGATTTTTCCGTGGATTTTTCGGAACTAAGTTGGTATTTTTCGGGTTTCGGAATTTCTCTGAAAATCACACCGGAAAATAAATAAGGGGGTATCAGTTATTTTCTGGTCCGGATCGGACCCGCCTGCATTATTGTTAATCACATGATTAACAGTAATCCACCGTTTATTTAAGGGAGAAAGCAGAAGAAGGAGAGGAAAGGAAGAAGAGAGGAAGAAGAGAAGAAAAAAAAGAAAAGAGAGAAAAAGAGAGAAAAAGGAAAAGAGAGAAAAAGAAAAAAAGAGAGGAAGGAAAAAAAAAGAGAGAAAAAAA